>CAUYPK010040968.1:0-38164 GCA_963574355.1 Loris lydekkerianus
ATTGAAATCTCATCATATTGAGTATTACCCTTAACAAATATGAAGTGACCATTCTTATCCTTCCTTTGTTTTGTTGGTTTAAAACCTATTGTATCTGCAAATAGAATTGCAACACCTGCTTTTTTCTGATTACCATTTGCCTGAAATATGGACGACCATCCTTGCACCCTGAGTGTATATTTATCAATTAAGGTGAGATCTGACTCGTGTATGCACCAAATATCTGGCCTGAGTTTTTGTATCCAGTCAGCTAACCTGTGCCTCTTTAGAGGACAGTTTAAGTTGTTCACAGTTAAGTTGTTCACATTAATGGAGAATATTGATAAGTTTGGTAAAATTTTGGGTATTGAGTTGTTCAAAAGTCCAGTGGACATTTTTAATCCTTTCGCCACTGTGGAAGTTGGAGCTTGATCAAAAGTTTCTGAGTGAGTTTACTTTTGTTGTAGAGGATTGGGCTGGTCATTATGGAGGATAGGTCTGAGAATATCCTGTAGAGCTGGTTTGGTTATGGCAAATTTCTTCAACATATGAATGTCATTAAAGTATTTAATTTCTCCATCATAAATGAAACTCAGTTTAGCTGGATACAGGATCCAGGGTTGAAAGTCATTTTGCTTTAGGAGATTAAAAGATGATGACCACCTCTTTGGCTTGAAAAGTTTCAGCAGAGAGATCTGCAGTCATTCTAATATTCTTCCCTTTGTAGGTAATGGATTTCTTATGTCTGAGTGCTTTCAGCATTTTCTCCTTCATATTAACTTTAGTGAATTCAATTTTGACATGCCTGGGGGATGTCTTATTCGCATTGACTTGTGCTGTGGTTCTGAAACTGTCTGATGTCTGAATTTCAGAATCTCTTGGCATGTCTGGAAAATTCTCTTTCATAATTTCATGGAGAAGGGCCTCTGTGCTTTGTGAGGCTACTTCATCACTTTCAGGGATTCCAGTGAGGCAGATTTAGCCTTCTTCGAATTATCCCAGAGCTCTCTGAAAAAATGATCCGTTTTCGCTCTCCATTATTCTTCCTCTTTGAGAGTTTGGGCTTGTTCAAAGGCTTTGTCTTCAATATCAGAAATCCTTTCTTCTGCTTGCTCCACTCTGTTACTGAGGGATTCTACTGTATTTTTCATGTCTTTGAGGGCTGCAAATTCTTGCTTCATGTGTCAAAATCTTTGTTCGTTTTGTCTTTAAATTCGTTAACTTCTTGAGACAACTTTTGAATTTCTCCCTGAATTTCTAATTCTGACTTTTGAATTCCTTCTTGAATTTCTAATTCCAAATTTTCCTCCGTTCTATTATTCTTGTTTGCGATCCAAATTCTGAATTCGATTTCTGACATCTTGGCCAGCTGTTTATGAATGGGATCTTCAGTTACATCTGCCATATCTTTCCTTGGGGGGAGGGGGGTTGATCTACCCTGGTTAATCATGTTACCAGAGTTTATGATTCCGCCCCATGATTGTTTTACACCTTTTGATTTTTCCCCTGGAGCTTTGTCGAGAACCTATACGGTGCTGTGGCCTGAGAAACTGGGGATCTGTTTGGTGTTGTGGGGCTAAGTGGTTCTGTCTTGTTTTCAGCTGGTCTCTGTTTGACCTAGTTACTCTGGGTTGAAGTCTCAGCTGTGGAGAAATAATTAAGTCACCCCGCCCACAACAGGCAACAATTAGAAAAGGAAAATCAAACCTTCCTACAGCCACACACCCAGGGCACCACCTGAATAGTCCTTGGGCGATTGGCTCAGTTCAAAAAGTCAAAATCAATTGTCTGTCAGCAGCTGTCTCAGGTGGGAGAGTTTAAAAGGTCTCTGGCAACTGGATTGCAGGGGTCTGTTGACTACTCAGATATGGCTTGTTCCAGTGCTCTGTTGTGTCAGCAGGAGCCACCCAGCAAATAGATCAGTCTGGGAAGGTTGATGCCTCCTTCTACACCTCGTACCTCTGTCACATCCAGTCACTGATAGCCCCGCAGGGCTGTGACCCAGTTGCCTATAGTGAACAGATACTCCAGGGGTTTGCACCTGCCTGAATCACAAGGAAATCTATTTCTGCTCAGCCAGGCCACTGCACTCTGCCTCTTTCTAGCAGGGGGACGTGAGGCCTGACAACCTCAGGTGCTTGATGCAGACTGGGGGGTGTTCCCTCAGTTCCAGCCCCGCCCTTGATTGATGTTACTGACAGAATAGAACAGAACAACTTTGCGGGAATTTGTTTCTTTCCCTTCTAAATTCCCCTGCAGAAGAGAAGCTGTTTTGAGTTCCCAGAGCCTGCACCTGAGACCCTGTCTTTGCTCATGCAGTTTTGTATTCGGTTAGCTCTCAGTTCTAGCCACCTATTTTCCTTTGTTTATAGGCTGATGATCCCCTAAGGGCTGGGTGCGTCTTAGGCTCAGTAAAGTGGTCCTCTGGGTCCCCCGCCCTGGGAACTTTCTGGCTCTGCATGTGCGTTTCTAGTCCCCGCGCTCCACCTAGGCTGGTACCACCTCAAGCGAACCCTTTACTCACGGGGCCTGCGTTTCCATCCCAGATCTGTTCCATGGTGGTTGCCACCTGAGTAAATGCCTGGCCGCCTCTGATTGCCCAGGGAGACAGGGGGTGTGGCTTCGGAATATTGAGCCCTATTGTTGCCAAAAGATAGCTGCTGCTCTGCACCTCAGGGCACTGCCTCACCGGCGTGGTTCCCTGTCAGCCAACCGTCCTCTCCTCCCTCCCATGCCACAGAGTCAGCACTGACCTGCTGCAGTTTAGGCCCTGTCCACACCCCTCGAGAAATTTCCCAAGAATCTGGACTCCTGGGGGACAGACCTCCAGACCTCAGAGTGACAGGGTAGGGGAGTGCTGGGTGCTCAGAGTTGCAGGTAGAGAATATATACAGTTTTATACTATTTCATGCCTGGCAGGAGAATGCCATGGCACCCTAGTAGGGGAGGTAGGTCCAGTTTTTAGAGGGTGTCTCCCGTAGAGTGTAGTGGGAGGACCTTTGAACTCTGCTCGTTTGTTTGTGGGGCACTCTGAGCCATTCTCATGGAGGAGGGGACTCCTGTCCACTTGGTGATGGATTTTGTACTTTTTGTTTGTATCCTTGGGGTTGCAGCTCGCCTAAGCGGGGTTGATGTGCATTCTTCAATCTTCTCTTGGTGCAGCTCTAATCTACCAGGTTACTTGCTAAATTTATGTCCTTTAACTCTCCTTCTGGACGGGATCCTCTGTGGAAAGCTGGCTTCAGTCAGCCATCTTGTCTCTGCCCTCTAGACAACTTGTTGTTGTTCCGCCTCGTTGCCAGGATCTTATGCAGCCTGCAGCAGGACAGCAGGTTGTTGGATGGCATCAAGGTCCCGCCTATCTCATTGCTGAGGCCGCTGGCTGTCCCGGAGGCCAGCACTGTGAGTGCTGCCCTCAGCCATAGCCTAGCATGTCCCAACTGCCACAGCTGATGTGGCACCTTGCCTTTACCAGGGACCATGGCGGTTGCCCGAGGACGGGGCATGTGCAGATCTTCACGACAAGAGTTTCTTGTCTTTTAAGGTTGAATAATATCCCATCATTCATATACCATTTTCTTTGTCCATTCATCCTTTGAAGGGCACTTAGGTTGATGCTATTGTGAATAGTCCTACAATAAACCTGGGATCATAGATGTTTTCCCTGATATCTGTAAAGTACACAGGGAAAAGAGGAAAATGGATATAGAAAAAAGGAATGAGATGAAGGAGGAGGTGAAAGCATAAAGTAAGGAAATGGAGGAAAAATAAGATGATAAGACAAGTTGTGTCAGGAAAGCCAAAGGAATCTTGACTCAGTGTGGTCAACTGGAGGGGGCAGAGGAAGCCTAAGCTCCCCGGGGAAGGAAGCTGTTAATCTTTCCCCATTGGCTTACCTTCCTGCAAGAAAAAAAAAAAAAAAAAAAAAAAAAAACAGATGAGGCAGACCAAAGGACCGTACATCAGATGTCCCAAATTTCCAGCATGAAATACTTGTCTTACATTCTAAATTACAGAAGGAAAAACCATCTTTGTGCATCTTTTTCTTTTTCCAGGCAAAATAGAACGTCAAATAATGATGGAAGAGAAATCTCCAACTTTTCAACTTGAGAGTTTATGTGAAGCTATACAACTGAGCTTGAGAAATGACCAAAACTCAGAGTAAAAATATATCTTTTCTTTGTTAAAGCTGTGTGGGTTTGGTTTGAGCTACATGTTCTGTAGTTCATTGACCTTTCAAGGCTGGGAGGACTGGGAGGACTCTCTGTGGGAGGCATAGTTCATGCCGTCCATTGCAAGCTCATTGCTTTTGGCCCCAAGCCAAGTTCTCCTTCACAGGCATGGTAGATGACGGTCATTATTCCAGTGGCTTACTGAATTATGAATCACTTCTGGCCATATCTAGATTTACTGTCAGTTTCAGGATTGCTGGGTTCTCTTTTCTGGATCACTGACTTGTAAACAAGAATTTCCTCCCCTAGATGTGAAATGGTAGGTAGAAGGTATTTGGGTGGTATTCACTTTGGTTCTCAGCATCAGGGCTGAATAACTTAATTCTGCATGAAACTCACCTCCATATTGAGAGTAAGGCACCTTTGTTTCAACTGCACTGACCCGCAGCTGACAGATTTGATATTCTTAGACCTAACTCACGCCCAATCATTGCTTTTTCATTGCTTAACTATGTGTTTCTTTTGATTATAATTAATGAAGGAGGATAGAGAGAAAGGCCTGTTTTTCAAGATAGGTTCCTCTACTCCAGATCTTCCCTTCTTTAGTGGCTTGTCTGCTGGAATATTCTAGGATGGTTTAGATGTTGGGCTTCATGCAGTCATGTCATGGAGAATTGCCAACACAGCAATGGTTAGCTCTCTTCAAGAGCTTCCAGTTTTAATAGGGAGGAAGATGCTAGTGTCTAGGGCTAAAAGCACTATGAAAGGAGGGTATGAGTTTGGGACAGATGCTGGTTTTGCCAATTTTTACATTTTGTCACCTCAGGAATTGTTGGCAAATGATGCAAATGATTATGAGTAGTGAAGCTATTTTTACTAAAATACAATGTTGTATTGTTTTAGATTGATAAGAAACTCCTACCTAGAAATGGCCCTATTATATTTTCATCTGATGAGGCCAAAGAGAAGAATGTCATCATCACCATTATTGTTTAAGGTAATAGCCTATTTTATTAGAAATTATAAGTTAATTGCCTTTGAGCTTGCTATTTTGGTAACAGTGTGCTATTGAAATAATGAGACTGATTTTCCTGCATGACTTGGAGAAATTAATTCATTACTTTATGGTTATGTTTATGTTTAGATGCTTCTTTGGATATTTTATGTAGGGCTCTGGAAATGGTTTCAAATAGACATTGTTGCCTGTTAAAATTATCCAGGAAATGCTGGTGTATGTGAATACTCTGGGCAACAAGCCATTAGTATTGATCAGGATTGTTGTAGAAAATGACATATTGATTAAATGGATGGACAAATAAGGTTTTTGGTACTGATACAGCCTATAAACAGATCACTGTTTGATTCATTCATCACAAATTCGCTGAGCACCTACTACAATCCAGGCAGTCTTTTAGGGCAAGGTGTTAGAACAGTGTTTAAGGCAAACTCAAACCCTGTTCTTGTCTCTCTGTGGAGCACAACAGATGATAAACCAGAGAAGAATAGATGCCAAGGAATGAGGGAGAAGGAGGGAAATGGGGATCACTTTTAGGATTAGGAAATACTTTGGGTTGATAGGATTATGAAAATATGTAGGGGGAAGAGATGATATTCAAGGTGGGATTTGCTGGATGAAGAGAGAGTCCTGCAGAGGTTGCAGAGGGATGCTGTAATTCCAAACTAAGGTGCAGAAACATCTCTAAAAGGCTTGTGAAATGCCAGATTCTGATTCAGCAAGTTGGGAATGGGGTCCGAGTCTGCCTAATGAGCTCCCAGGTAATGCTGATTCTATTGGTCCATGAACCACACACTTCAGTACCCAAGGTCAGACTAAGGGAGGTCTTAGAGGCAGGAATAATCCCACTGGGTTAGAGGTGTCTGAGCCCAGTAATCTTACTTTTTTTATTTTTAAAATTGTAGTAGGCTTTCTTATTTCGTCTTTATTGAATTATTATTTGTCCCACCAAGAGATCTTTTTAGGAAATGTTGGTATCAAACCTTTAATTTTTCAGATGGCAAAAACAATTATAAAAAATAATTACAAACTAGAAAAAGTTAATTTTTGTGGTGTGATAAACTAGTTTATTTCTAGTAATAGAAAAAAAAAAAGTCTTTGTTTTCATAGCAGGTGGCAGTACAAATTAATAGGATGCTGGGATGATAATGTATCACCTTTTTGGCCTTTACTAGAGAAGTGTTTATAATTAAGAGCATGAAGGAGGGCTCAGCACCTGTAGCTCAGCGGCTAGGGTACTAGCCACATACACCAGAGGTGACAGGTTCAAATCCAGCCCGGGCCTGCCAAACAACAATGACAACTACAACCAAAAACTAGCTGGGCATTGTGGTGGATGCCTGTAGTTCCAGCTACTGCGACTGGGGCAAGAGAATCTCTTAAGCCCAAGAGTTTGAGGTTGCTGTGAGCTGTGACACCATGGCACTCTACCAAAGATGACATGGTGAGACTATCTCAAAGAAAAAAAAAGAAAGAAAGGCATGAAGGAGTATAATTCCATATATGATCATTACTTTCTGTGTGTCTTGACACAGTATAAATATTTTAGCAAGTCACAGACTTACTAGAAGTATAGAAAACAGCTAAAACAAATTTAAAAAAATTTCAGTGATATTCAGACTGAAATATTCATGTTTGAAATATGTCCTAATAAGTACAATATATTATAAACCCTTAAAAGAAAGAAGTATTTTTCATTTTCAGGTAGTGTCTATATAGCAGAGTGACCATGGCACTGGTTTGGGTTTGAATCCTAGCTTCATTGATACACGTGTGTCACTATGACAGTTTTGAGACAGACTGTGTTATGGTCTGTTAATTTCACTTCCAAGAACCACAGTTGACAGCATCCTTTCTGATCCACCCATGCAAGTTTCAACCTGCTCAGCCTGTTGGTGTTGCTGGGAGGGCTTCATTTGTGTCTGCCTGCATGGATTTTACATTTCTTGATTTTTACACATCTCAAAACTTTTATAACGACCTAGGTACTAGCTAGCCATGTGACTCAGGCCTTTCTAAGCCTAGTTTCTTCATCTGTGAATTGGAGGTGACAATACTTACCCCTTACAGTGACTAGGGGGATTGAACAAGATAATGGGCTTGTGTATAATAAGTACTTTAAAATGGAACTATTATATATCATTATGTAACTTCAGCTAAACATCTATATTCTTTCTGAAGCATTTTGTACATAGCAGGTATTTAATAGTTATTTATTAGCTAAGCTAAGCTGAATCGATTATTTCTTGAACATTCCTCTATTCATTAATTGATGAAACACTTATTGAGAGCTCAATGTACGTCTAGAACTTTATTGTCTTTCCCTAAGAAGCACAGGGTCTAGGAAAGGAGACAAATAATTGTATTGCAGTGTGACAAGGACTATAACCATGATATGTCGAGGTGAAGAAGTTGTACAAAGTAGGGACAAATTCTTCCTTGGGAGTATGCTGGAGACTTCACTGATCAGATTAATTTCAAAGGATAAGTGGAGTTTTCCAAGTAGTTAAGTAGGAGAAAATTAATCCAAAGAGAGAGACCAGCGTGCATACATTTCAAAAAGACCTATTAACGTACGATTTCCAACCATGACTTCAATTCATGGATGTTTAGTAAATTTACAGAGGTGTGCAACTACTACCACCATCCAGTTTTAAAACATATCCCTCCTCCAGATGGCACCTGTGGCTCAAAGGAGGAGGGTGCCAGCCCCATATGCCAGAGGTGGTGGGTTCAAACCCAGCCCCAGCCAAAAACTGCAAAAACGAACAAACAAAAAAACATTTCCCTCCTCCCCCAAAAGGTTCCTTATGGCCATTTGTGGTCAATTCTATCCCCCTCCCCCCAGTCTCATATAGCCACCAAACTTTTTTCTGTCTGGGTATATTTGCTATTTCAAGAAATTTTATATAAATGGAATCTTACATTTTGTAGTATTTTGTGCCTGATTCTTTCACCTTGCATAATGTTTTTCAAATTCATACATGTTGTAGCTTGTGACAGGAATTTTTCCCTTTTTATTGCTGAATAGTATTCCATTATATGGATATACCACATTTTCTTTCTTCCTTTTTTTTTGGAGACAGATTTCACTTTGTCATCTTTGGTAGAATGCTGTGGCATCATAGCTTACAGCAACATCAAACTCTTGGGCTCAAGCGATTCTCTTGCCTCAGCCTCCCAAGTAGCTAGGACCACAGGCATCTGCCACAACACCCAGCTATTTTTAGAGACAAGGTCTCGCTTTGTCTCAGGCTGTCCTTGAATCTGTGAACTCAGGCAATCTACCTGCCCCGGTCTCCTAAGTGCTAGGATTACAGGCGTGAACCACCATGCCCAGCCCGACACATTTTCTTTATCCATTCAACACTTGATGGACATTTGAATTGTTTCTATGTAGGCTGTTGTGGTTGAAGCTACTTTCATATATGATATTTTGTATGGATAAAAGTTTTCAGTTCTTTTGGTGTATATACCTAAGAATGGAATTCCTGAGTCATAATCTGTCAGATTGTTTTTCAAAGTGGGCTGCACCATTTTACATTCTTACTAGCAGTATATGAGGGTTCCAGTTTCTTCACATTCTTGCTAACACTGCCTATCTTTTTGATAGTAGTGGGAATGAAGTGCTATCTCATTGTGGTTTTGATTCACATTTCCGCAATGGCTAATGATGTTAAGTTCTTTTCATGTACTTATTGACCATTTGTATATCTTCTTTGGGAAAGTGTCCATACAGATCCTTTGCCCATTTTTAAATTGAGTCATTTGTTTTCTTCATACCTGCGCTTTGAGAGTTTTGTTTTATATGTGTGTGCATGTGTGTACACATGTGCGTGTATGTGCATATATACATATATTCTAGGTACAAGTCCCTTATCAGACAAAAGATTTGCAAATATTTTTTCTCAGTTCATAGCTTGACTTTGTTTAATAAATTTCAATTTATCATTTTTTTCATTTATAGATTGTATTTGTAGTGGCATATCTAAGAACACTTTGCCTAACCTCAGAGGTCAAAGATTTTCTCTTATGTTTTATTCCTGAAATTTAGTAGTTTTAACTTTTACATGTAAGTCTATGGTTCATTTTGAGTTAATATTCTTAGAGGGTGTGAGGTAAGGATCTAAATTCTTCTCTTTGAACCTTGATGTCTAGTTGTCCTAGTACTATTTGTTGAAAAGACTATCTTTCCTCAAGGGATTGCCTTGGCACATTTGTTGAAAATTTTTTGTTTACAATTGTAAATGTTGATTCCTGAACTCTAAATCAATTCATTCGTCTCTAAGTCTGCCTTTGTATAAATATCCACTGTCTTGATTCCACCTTTTAGTAAGTTTTGAAATTAAAAAGGGCATGTCCTCCATGTTCTTCTATTTAAAAATTTACTAAGACAGTGGATACTTACATAAAGGTAGACTGAGAGATCAATGAATCCTTTACATTTTCATACACATTTTAGGATATGCTTATCAATTTCTGCAAAATGCTATTTAGATCTCAGTTTATTTCTCTCAACAATGTTTTGTACTTTTCAGTGTATAAGTCTTGAACATTTTTGTTAAGTTTACTTCCATTATTAATGGAATTTAAAAAATTATTCATTATTAGGTTGTTTATTGCTTTATTGTTTATTGTTAGTTGATTTTTATGTGTTGAGTTTTATATTCTCTGACTTTGCTAAATGTTTATTAGTTCTAGCGGTGTTTATAGGTAGAGGTGTGTTTATTCCTTAGGATTTTCTTATAGGATCATGTCTTCTGCAAAGAAAAATGCTTTTACTTCTTCATTTCTAATCTATATTCATTTCCTTCCTTTTTCTTTTTTATTTACGTGGGCTAGAGTGTCCTGTACAATGTTGAACACCTCCCCCATCTAAAAAATACTCACCATATTCTTTCCCTAATCCAATTTTTTTTTTCTAAGCTCAAGCCTGCCCTCCTCAATAATTCTTTTTTCTCAATTCAAAATTATTTTGATAACTAGGATCTATAGAGAACTCAAATTAATCCACATGAAAAAAGCCAACAATTCTATATTTCAAGGGACAAGAGACATGAATAGAACCTTCTCTAAAGAACACTGATGAATGGTTAAAAAAAACACATGAAAAAATGTTCATCATCCCTATCTATTAGAGAAATGCAAATCAAAACCACCCTGAGATACCATCTAAGCCCAGCGAGAATGGCCCACATCACAAAATCTCAAAACTGCAGATGCTGGTGTGGATGTGGAGAGAAGGGAACACTTTTATACTGGTGGTGAGACTGCAAACTAATGCAACCTTTTTGGAAGGAAGTATGGAGAGCCCTCAAAGAACTTAAGATAGACCTCCCATTTGATCCTGCAATCTTATTACTGGACATCTAACCAGAAGGAAAAAATTCCTTTACCATAAGGCTACTTGCACTAGACTGTTCATTGCAGCTCAATTTATAATTGCCAAAATGTTAAAACAGCCTAAATTCCCCCCAATGCAGGAATGGATTAACAAACTGTGGTATATGTACACCATAGAATACTATTCAGTCATTAAAAAAGATGAAAACATTGTATCCTTTCTATTAATCTGGATGGAAGTGGATCCCATTATTCTTAGTAAAGCATCACAAGAATGGAGGAACATGAATCCTATGTATTCAATTTTGATGTGAGGACAATTAATGACCTAGTACATGGTGGCAGGTGGGGGAAGGGTCAAACAGAGAAAGAGAGAAGAAGAGAGGGATGGGGGAAAGGAAGATCATAGAGGGAGAGGAAGGTGGGGTCTCAGTGTGTGCCATACCTTTTGGGGGCAAGGCACAATTATAAGAGGGACTTTACCTAACAAATGCAATCAGTGTAACCTGGTTTCTTGTGCCCTCAATGAATCCCCAACAATTAAAAAAAAAATGAGCAAAGGAAATAAACAGACATTTCTCAACACATACAAATTGCCAATAGGTCTATGAAAAAATGCTCAGTATCATTAATCATTAGGGAAATAATGATTATTATCATATCACCATTAGAATAGCAGACAAAATATAATACATGCTGGGAAGAATTCCAATTAGAACATTCACAGTGGAAAACAGTATGCAGATCTTCAAAAGTCAAAAAATAGAAGTACTATGCAATCCATCAATCCCATTACTGGGTATTTACCAAAGGAAAAAAATTGTTACATCAGAAAGATACCTGCACTGTCATGGTTACTGCAACACTATTAAGAATAGCAAAGGTATGGAATCAACAAAAATGGCCCAACAAAGGAATGAACAAGAAGAATGTGGTATGTATACTCAATGGATACTCAGGCAAAAAAGGAAATGAAATAATGTTATTTGCAGTAATATGGATGGAAGGAGGTCATTACGTTAAGTGAAATAAGCTAGCACATGAAGACAAATATTACGTTCTCACTCACATGTGGGAGTTAAAAAGTTGATCTCATGGAGGTAAAGAATAGAATAATTGATACCAGAGACTGGGAAGGAAGTGCAGGGAGAGGGGTAAAAAGAGGGGTATTTTACATATTTAATTAATTAATTAATTAAATTTAATATATAAAATACACAGTTAGATAAAATAAGTTCTAATATTTGGCAGCAGAATAGAATGACTACAGTTGACAACAACATATTATATATTTCAGAATAGTCAGAAGAAAAGATCTGAAATGCTTCAAACACACACAAATGATAAGTGTCAATACTCAGAGTGATGGATACCTTAAATACCCTGACTCGATCTTTACACATTTTATGTATACATGCTACAAATATAACCTGTACCCCATAAATGTGTATAAATATTATGTATCAATTTAAAGAAAAGGTAAGTGTAAAAGAGAAAACTTACCTAGTGATTCATTAGTACCTCTAAGCTAGCCTCATCTTCGTAGCCCTAGAGAAGGTTTTCCCTGTTTCTTCTTGTCCCAGTCTGGGAAAGAGGAAAGCAGTAGCGAATAGATTCACCCTCCCATGGTATGAATTAGGCCACCCATCTGAGAAGGCAGAAGTTGTGGAAGTCAGTATGGGTTTTAGATAACAATCCATTGCTCCACTATACCAATAAAGCTGGCACAGGCCCATGGTGGATTCCACACCCTGTGGGAAGGGCTTAGGGGGTGGCGCTTCTGATGATTATTTCTCCTCATCATACTCCATACATGCCTTTCTGAGGCTCACATTTAACACTGCTGCCAAATTTCTCTTTTTAAGTTTTTACATAAATCAAAGTAATTCCTACTACTGTGGACTTTCTAATTTAGTACAGATATGGTTGATGAAACGTAGATGTTGCTGTGAAAATGAATTCCTTGGATTTGAACCCCCACATTTTATGGGTCAGGAATCCTGGAGACTGGAAAACTTACAGCCTACCCAAATACACAAAGTTAGTGGAAGTGTGAGTAGGGGACTAGGGCTGTTTGGATCTGCTGATAAGTTATTATAAAGACATAGAGGGAATTTTGGACCAACATACATGAGTTGTGTGATTTCTTTTTATTAGTAAGAGTATCAAAAAAATTAAAAGAGATAAATTAAAAAAAGATTATGACGAGCCAAAGCTTATTCTCTTATCTAATCTACCTGCCACTTAAAAATAAATCAGATTGTTATGATTTTGTGAAATCCATGAAAATCTCCCATTTTGCCAGGATTGTGTTACTTTCACATATAACTCATTTAGGAAGACTTTAAAATTTGATTCCTGCAAGAGAGATCCTAGTCAATTTCATTTATTTATAGGGGCAGGTAATATTGAGGGAAATATTGACATTGAAAAATAATTCATTTATGTAGAAGACAAGGTAGCTTGTGTACAACAGTTTAACAATGTGAGGATATGATAGCAGGGTTTGTGACTTCAGTAGGTCTCAGGCGTTAGAAAGGAATTTATCCAAGGCATAGGCTATATAGCATCTTTTGTCACTGTATGTAAGTGTTCATGTGTTGGAAGTTCTGGCAGAAAATTTCTCCATCCTGTAGTGTGTATGCACACATACTCACAGCCAGTCTTACACATTAGGAAGTCCCTGGGGCTGATTCTCCTTCTTGTTTCTTTGGTTGTTTTCTTCCAAATGGTGTTCCCAAGTCTGGCTGCCTGGCCACACAGCTTAATCAGTTCATCTCCCTTTCCTTGGCTATTGCAAGCGGAGGCTCATGGGAGCCAATTATTACTATTTCTTCCTCCATGATAGAGTTGTTATAACTATGAACTATGGGCAGCCTCCACAGGATTCTTGAGTAATATTTGAACTAAAAGACTAGAATTCAACTTCCTATCTAGGGATAAGTAAAAGGACATTACCACAAGAGAAAGGCTTGAACTTCCTATTAGAGCATCAGATTCCCTAGTTTTGGTAGCATAAAACATACCACATTCCAGATTTCTACCCTAGTGTTTTCCACCTAAAGCAGTCATTTATCTTGCCCATTTCCTTTAGGGATAATTCTTTTGTAAATAGTTTGGTTGACTCTTAAAAATAATAGTAATAAAAAGAACCTTAGAGATAAGGATTTTTTATTCTATATTTTTCCTTTTAATTTCATTTGAAAAGATGAATATTGTAGATGCCTGCAATAAATTGTAGCTTTAATTTCCAAATGAAATAACAGTTGTGTTTTTCTTATTAAAACATCTGTTGTAATCTCTAAAGCCCCATTCTCTACCTAAGGATGACTTGGAGTGAGCTTATTAACTGGGAATTAATTCATTAGGCCAGATTTGTTCTAAGACTTGGACTTGCAGATGTAAGAAATTGACCATATTTAAACATGGATCATATTATTTTACATAGTACTTGGGAGATTGGTTCACTCTATTACCTTTAGTTAAGTTTTCTTCAGTTTATGTTGGTTACCTGGTTATTTGATCTTTGTATAAAGTCTTAGAATTTGAATTAACTCCTTATGGTTGCAAGTGGACATTTAATGATACCCAATAAAGAAATCATAAAATGTTCTAATCAAAGTCTTCTTGAGGCTTTGCTGTTGCTTTTAATGCTGTTTCAGTAAGAAAGACCCTGCCAGTTAGCCACCTAATTAGGCAAAATGACTTATTTGATAAATTCAACTTTCTTAATGATGACCAGATGCCTACCAAAGCCACTTGGGATGTTATGAATAATGATTACTAAAACCTGCCATTAACTATTTCACCTGGTATTAACTATTTCATAGTAGGATTTTCTGTTCCCTAAAATAATGAGGATTACATTTTAAAATAAAAGGAACAAATAGAAAAATTATTTTTTAAAAAATCCATGCTTTCCTGATAATAGGAGATAAATAGAAAAACAAAATTTTGATGGGTGTGGCTGTTTGAATGCAATACGCATATCTTGAACCGTTCATATTTGACCCTATACTCGATGCAGTGAGGTATTATTTCAAAGCTTGAGGTGGTGTAGTGACTCTTAATGGATCTTTCACTTAACTGGTGTCTCTGTTTCCCAGTGGATACAATGTCCACATGATATATGTGCAGAAGAGGAAACACTAGAATTGTGCAGCACATTAAGATTTTATGGAAATAACCCAGGATTATAAAGAGATTTCTCAGTGTGTCATGGTTTCCTGAGTCAAGACTTATGTGATTAAATGGATAGTTTTTCTTTATACTTAGCTTGAATGTCCTTCCAGAGATCTAGTATAATTTGCTGAAAAAACTAAAAGTGGTATTAACATACTTATCGTTATATGTACTGGCCATGCACTTTTCATTTTTACTTGGATGGGCAAAGAGTGGGTAAAGAAAATTATCAAGTAATGTGATATGGTGACCTTCTATACTCCAAGAAGCTCTGTCTTCATGGGCTAGCTGAGGTGGGAGGACATCTGGTGTCCCTCAGCAGGCGATTCTCCTCTTCTTATGGAGCCAGTTTAGGACAGGCTTTAACCCCTCTCTTCTTTTTCTTTCTTTCCCTGCCATGCCTCTTTCTTTCTGAAATAGGGCTAGGCACCCCTATTCTGAAAAAACTATTTTCTTACTTTCTAGATTTCCAGAGAGCTCCACTTCCTTGATATGCTGTTACTAGGCCAGAGGATAATAGACAAAATATATTGAATTCCCTCAGGAAAGCCGTATTACCCCTGGTAATTACTGGGTGCTCAGCAACCATAATTGTAGAAGCACATTAGAACCTCTTGGTGCATCTGTTTTCTGAGTTCTGTGCACTCATCTCCCCACTTCTCCAGGCTTTGCTGCCAATGGCTGACACCTGTGACATTCAGAGATGGTCACTAAAGCCAATTCCCCTATGTAAAGAGAAAGCCTCCCACAGTGCCTGAGAATTTGTTAGCTCTCATAGCAATGGTGGTAGTGGTGGTGGTGGTAAGGGGGAGGCTTCCTTGATTAGAGGCTGGACAGACTCTATGCCATCATATATGTTCTTGAGCTCCTGCGGGTTTTCTCCTGAAATCACATCTGCGCTTGGCTTCTTCTCATCCCTATCCTGCTTTCTATGGACTCTAGGAGGGCTTTCCTAATAAATCACTTGCATGTCAATCTTCATCTCAGTCTGTTTCTGGGAGACTCTTACCAAGGGGAACCAGGGGAAAGGGGGTATAGAGAGAAAGAAATGAAGAGGAGGGTGGTCTTTCTTCAATTCTGCTAAGTGAACACAGCAGGAGAGGGGTGATTATCAAATCACAGAATTCTTGCTCTTACCAAATAAGAATACATTGACAGTGAATCTTTAAATAATTATTTAAGCTTTTATTCATTATTTAGAGCAGTGGTTCTCAACCTGTGGGTTGCAACCTACAAGTACTGTATTAAAGGGTTGCAGCATTAGGAAGTCTGAGAACCACTGATTTAGAGATTCAAGACTCTCCTGCCGTAGAAGATGAAATGCAAGGCAATTACATGGAGGAATTTCCCTAAGGACATAAAATCTTTTGGTAAAGCCAAACTAGAACAAAAGTCTCCTAAGTTTTTGGCCGGTGGTTTTCACCTGGATAAAATCAGACAGAATGAAGTTTAAATCTCAACTCAGCCATATGTTAGTTTTATGACCAGTGGTCCACTGATAAATGTTTAACAACTGCCTTTGGGGCCTGGAGAGACACACAGATTTATAGCATTTGCCAATTCCAATGGTGTAAATACTTCCATGGCGGCCTATTTTAATTTGCCAACTTGAAGTCACTAAATAAAAACTTGAGAGAGATGTGTGAAATTGGATCTTACAGGCTAGTATGAGTCAGCCAACACATCCTTGTCTATAACTCTTTCTGAACCTCTTTTTTCTATGTCTTCATCTATTACATTGCTATGATTTTTACCTACTCAATAGTTTTTCATGAAGATTAGTATTAAGACCTGTAATTAACTAAAACTAGTTATTATTATCATCAACACTAAGAAAGGTTAAAAATAGAAAATGGTATAAAATAAGATAAATTTATAGTTTATCATTGATATTAGTATTTGTTAGATTGTGAAGTATAAATTTTAACTAATGCAAATGTCACATGCAAAAATATTTGAGTAAAATTTTTTGTAGGGGAGAGAAAGGGAACTATACATGATCAACTATAACAGCACACCCTGTGCTGTTCTTTGCTCAGTCAGCAGAGGCACTTGCAACTACTACCTAAACTGGCCATTTGTTTCCTGGGTCTCACCTAGCTTAATTGCATGTGTCTCCAGTGGTTCTCAATCTGTGGATTGCGACCCATAGGAATTGTATTAAAGGCTCATGGCACTAGGAAGGTTGAGAACCACTACTCTAGTATGTACAATGTAAGAATTGTCAATGCCACTTTACAAATTTGGATTAACATAGACATATGAAGCTGTGTTCTTGTTTCTGAGATCAAATAGTAGCAAATATCAGGTTGTCACTATTAATGGGATTTCCACTGGAATCAACTTAGTTTGTAGTAAAGCAACTAGGAATAATTACCTCAAAATATCAAATAATATATGGGATCCTTTTTTCGTCACCATCATGAGATGGAAATACAAGAGGTGCCACACAAACATAGGGCGCTGTTGCAAAACTTGTTGTGTTAATAGAAGCCATTATATGAACATCATAGCAGTAATTAGAAAATTGTTAACATTCATAAAGTTCGTGTAAGCACCCTTTGGAGATTTGTTTGTGTTTTGTAAGCATATTTTCCAGAGAACAGATTAAGACACTAGATCTTTAACAACTGGGCACACATGGATAGAAATCTTATTCCTCTTCTCTTCCTTAAGAGCCAGGTCAGAGGAGCTGATCACGGGCTGTGTTTGCACAAATAGTACATACCTCTTTCTCTAGTGCTGTGAAGGTTGGCTTTATCCACACCCTGTGAATCTTCTTCTATTTTGATTTGCTGGGTATAGACTTTGGATAGACTCTGCTCTCAAGGTAGAAAGTAAAAGAAAGGAAGCTTTGCAGAGATCCTTGAAATCCCAAGAAGAGATCTAATCCATCAAAATATATACCAAGAGAAAGGAAGTTGCATTCAATTGCCTGAGTTGTCTTTGCTGGCATTTACTTTTAGGTACAATATTTATTTCATGACCACAGTCCTGTTTGCAACAGGTTATTTATATCTTGTATCTTTTTGAATCTGCACAGATTCAACATGAGTTGGGAGAATAAAAAATAGTCCAGGAAAAATGAAGTAAAAAGAAGCTGTGAGGTAAGGTGATGATGAGAAGCTGTGAGGTAAGGTGATGATTTGTCAGGAGCCACTGGGGTTTGTGTGTGTGTGTGTGTGTGTGTGTGTGTGTGTTTGTTTTTTGAGACAAGAGTCTCACTTTGTTGCCCTTAGTAGAGTACCATGGCATCATAGTTCACAGCAACCTCACACTCTTGGGCTCAAACAATCCTTTTACCTCAGCTTTCCAAGTAGCTGGGACTACAGGCATCTGCCACAATGCCTGGCTATTTTTTGAAATACTGTCTCACTCTGGGTGAGGCTGGTCTTGAACTCCTGAGCAGAGACAATCAACCCACATTGGCCTCCCAGAATGCTAGGATTTCAGGTATGAGTCGCCATGCCTGGCTGATAGCCCCTAGGGTTTTAGTAAAGTTTTGTAAGATCAAGCTCTCACTTTGGGAAGAAAAACCTTGTAGAAATCCTACTTGGTTATAAAAAATTGGTTACTAGGGATGGAAGTGGGGGACTAACCTTTTGATTGGCCTCTTCATAATACTTTTCAAAAGAAAATGGTTATTTAATCAATTTTTCTAAGAATTGGAGGGAGGTATATCACAAAGGAAAAAAAAATGAAGGAGTCCAGGACCTGTGCCTCTGTCTACATGTCCACCCGGAGGGTTCCGCAAACTTACAGGGAGGCCACTGCTATCAGTTTCCTTGGGGATAGATGCTAAAGACAAAATAAAAACAAAAGCTCCTCCTGCTTGCTGTTTCTCTTATTCCCTCTTTCTTTAGGGACTGAAATGCTCTCCTTCCACCTCCCACAGGGTGCAGCGAGGCATTGGAACCCCCTCTGGCATCCTCCAGTGGGCAGAGCAGCAGGCCTGGCTCAATGTCACGCCCCATCTCTCGCAGCCTCTTAGAGGCCTGCGGAGAAATGGCCCAGCTGGCAGGAGCAAGCAAGCTGCTGTCTGCTGCTCAGTGGCAGGTCTCCTCATAAATTGGCCAGAGGCTGCCATCTGAGCAGAGAGGGAGTAGGGCCAACAGCTTCAGTTCAGATCTGACTTCCCCGCCCCTGCAAGGTCAAGAAAGCAAGAAGTGCGTTTCCTTCAGGAGCTCTAATTTTTACTGGAGGCACGTGTTTGGGATTTGCAGCTCAGTAAACTCTTGAGTTGAACTGTGCAGTCTACTATGTGCACTTTCTTTGTCAGATAGATCCTGCATATTGAGCAGTGAGCACCTCTAGGCATAGTACTAGGTGCGGGGGATGGTGGGTGTATGATGTAGAAAATCTGGCCTTGACCCTTTAGGAGATCACAGGTGTCAGGGGAAGACAAGTCTATTGCAGATAGTATATAAAAACATGAGTGTATAAGAAGAATGTGGAGGGCATTCAAGAGAGCTCTGAATAATACCCAACTAGGGCAATGAGGGGCTAAGCTGGCCATGTGTGGGGGAAGCACCTGGGCAGCATTTTCCCTGCAGGGAAAACCCCCTCTTTTATCCAGCCTTTTCTGGCTGCCAGGGTTGAGCCTTACCCACTGTCTGTGCTTGCACACCTACATGCAGCAAAAAGAATCTGCGTCACCCATCCCGGCCACAGGGTTCAGTATTGTTGCCACTCCCTCCATACCTGCCTTCTTTCCTAGCCAGGAGTTTGTCCCATTCTTCTTTGTGTTTCTGTCATTCTCAGGCAGGCAATCCATGTGAGAGCCCCTGGAATCTCTAGCTAATATTCTCTAGTTTGTAACCTCAACAATGCAAGAACCAGTGTTCCCCAAAGTCCTAGCAAAATAACCCTTGTAAAAAAAAAAAATAAAACCTGTGATGAAAGAATGTGCTTATTGGCCATGTCTGGGTCCGTTTCACCTCGGTACAGACTCTGAGATGTTTCTCTGTTGCTCTTAACAAAGTTAAGAGAAATAAATGTGGAGAAGCAAAAACTAAAACTTCACATTGTGTTAAGTATTGGGATTCTGTTTCTCTATTCATTAGTCTAGGTAAACACTCTTCAGGGGAGGTGAAACAAGGGCCAGAGACTAGGGGCTGGAAAGAGGATGAAAAAAGGAAACAAGGGAATAATCATACTGGTAAAACACAAAGAAGACAGCAGGCCATGTTACTTTTGAAAATGTAATTCAGGAGGCCTTTGTCTAACACCTTGTAACATTTGGGATGTCTCAGACTAGTTCAAAACTTTCATTTTAATTGGACCCACAAGTTGACTCATTTATTTGGAGCACATATAGATGCTTGGCATTGTTCTAGATGCTGTGGAGGAGGCCAATTATATGGTCTTCTGAAATTTACCTTCTAAAAGGGCGACAGATACATAGATACACATATGAGATAAGCATACATGACACTTGACGTGGGAGGAGGGAAAAAGAAGACAAATCCAAGTAGGGGCTCCGGATTTGACCTTAGCATATTCGTCCTTTTAGGGACGAATGTTTAGAAACTAAACATACAGAGTGAAACAGGTGGAGATAAAAGCCCAATACTATATAAAAGTATATGAAAGTACACTAGATAGGATATACATAGAGGATGAAAAATTTTATAATAGGAGAGAGCAGATTGAGTTGAGGCTATTAAAGAAAAGTTTCATAGTACCATTCTCTAGTTTTGAAGCTTTGAAGTTGAAAGAATAAGTATTGCAAGAGGAAAAGAACACTGGTCATTGTTCCCCAAACTTACTTGACAGGAAGATTCATCTCAAGTGATTTTAGATTCCTGGGTACCATCCAGACATTATTATTTATGTTTTCCCCAGGATAGGCCAGGCAATCTGTATTTCAACCATTATCCTGGCTGCTCTTATCACAAGGAAAGCATGGTGGGACCCTTGTCTGCTGGGCTGGCAGGTGCAAAGCAAGATGGAGCCTGCTGTGTAGGATACCCTCTGCCTCTCAGCACTACATCTCTTGTCTGTTTTTGATGAGCACCACAGAATTACTGTTAAAGGTCTTCTTTTCTTGAGTTTATAGAATGTGAGAATGCAAGGGAATAAGGCAGGGCTATTTGAGTTAGTAAAAGGTACAGAAAATGAATCCCAGATGCAAGCAGATCATGTGTGAAAGTAGACAGATTTTCCCCGGTAAGAGGAGAGGGGACTATAAAGACTGCAGACCAAAATTTCCTGAGTGTATATTTCTTATTCAATTAAGTCCCTGTTTTCCATCCAGCCTGCTTTCGCAGTGCTCCATGAACATATGCTGCTGCGCTAACAATGCTGTGTGGATGCACAGCCCTCCCCAAGGTGAGAGAGGACAGCTGCTTAATAGGCACAGTGCACAGCAGCGCAGAAGGTGAAGAACAAGCCCTGGATATGCCTTGAGAGGCCCTAGGTAGACCACAGGGAAGATTCCTAACAAGACAGAAGCCAGAACAGAAATTCTACTAAGGCTGTTAATGTACCGTACATCCATAATCTGTCAGGAAATGTCTTGGGTGTTTGCCGTATAAATAGTTAAGAACTTGGGCCTTCCTAACTAAGCCTATGGGAATTAATAGTATCTCTACCTGCTGCTGCAGGTGGGGGGATCTTCTGTTCAATTATTCCTGATCTCTGGGTAGTTGATGAGATTCAAGGCAGCCTGGAGAACATGGCTAACAATGAAACTATAACTGAAGGGCGTGGACGTTAGTGTCAGTTCACAGAAAGAGCTCTGATTCTAACTGGCATGTTGTAGTACTGCACTGCTCTGGAGCCTTGACGTTGGGTGTGGCCATGTAATTTACTTTGGCTGATGAAAGGTGAGTAGAAGTGTGTTCCATTCCAGACAGGTGTTTTGAAAGCTGGTATGTGACTGGTCACTTTCTCTTTTCATTTACTATAGTGGAAGGCAAATGGTGGCAGATGGTGACTGCTCTTTCAGACTAATCCTAGAGTGAGGCCGCTGAAGAATGGTGCCCCCAGATGACACGTTATGGACACACAATGTGTGTGAGAAATTAGCCTTGTGGTATTAAGCCATTGAGATGGTGGGGTTATTGTGACTGCACACAACCCAGGCTATGGTGATTAATACATCCAGGTAAGGCAATGCCTTCCCCATCCATATGTAGCAATCATATGATCATGTATCATCAGCTTGCTATGTTAGACAGACAGGAGGGAATCTGTTGTTGTGCTTGGCTAAAAGCAATGCAAATCTTTCTTTTCTTCCCCCCAATAAAAATGTGGCCTTTTATTAAACAAGTTTCTAACTACGCTAATATGATGCTTTCATTAGTTTCTCCACCATAATTCTTGGTCCTTCTTGCTGGCTCCCTGGGTCAGTTCACTATTATTCCTTGCTTAGATTGTTACAATAGCTTCCTAGATGACCTCTCTGCCTCTGGGATTTTTCTCTTTTCACACTGTTACCAGGGTGTTTAATTATTAATCTCCAACCTCAGACTTGAACAGTTAACTTCCTTGCTTCAAACTCCACCATTGCTCCCCATTGTCTATAAGACAAAGTACTTTCAATTTACAAAGAATAAGGGAGGGGATTAAATTTTTTTTACAAATGATCTAATTTTCCTTATTAGCAACAACAACAACAGCAACAACACAGAGAAACACATAGGAAGAAGCAGAATCATTTATTAGCGCAGTATTTGAGTAAAGAAATATGACTTTCTCTCAAGGGATAGTTCAAAATCAGACTGACCCTCCATCTAGGCCCAGGCTCTAAGCACCCCCACCCCCATGCATCTTTATGAAACTGGGGACAATTTAAAAGCCCAATAATTTTAAGGTCATATGTATTCTTACAGAAAACTACCATGCCTTGAGTCTTCAAAACCTATACTTGAAACTGAAGGATTGTCACTAGTGATTTAGTTGTGCTTATTGCTTAAAGTACTAAAAAGCATGGGTTTTTGTTGTTGTTGCTGGTTTTTTCTTTTATTTCTTTTCTTTTTTTTTGAGCTGGCAACCTTATGAATGAGCATGTACTGAGTGCAAAGTGATGAATTCAACCCTTTTTGACAAAAAGATTTTGTATCTTGCTTTAGTGTGTGCATATAAATCAACAAGTAATCATTACATTTTAGATTCTGAACAATGTGGGCAAGATGACTTTTACTTGTAGGTCTTGATAAAGGGGGAAACACAGCAGCATCACACCCTTAGGAGGGAGCACTATCTGCTCAAAGGGATAAAACACAGAGATCATACTCTGCTAGAGTAGACAGAAGAGGAGGACACAGGGAAGTAGTTTTTCTTAAATAGAGTCCTTGGGAATCCCTAAGGCCTCTGTAAAGAGCAGTTTTGATGACTGTGGTTGGTCCTCAGAAGCAGAGTGAGAGGGATAGTGTCTACAAATCCTCCTTTAGACTGGCAGGCAAGACTCAAAAGAAAACATGGTTCAGAAGCCAAGGGTAGAAGGATCCTCTAAAGCTGATCTTTTTTCAAAACAAAGTTTGTTAATTTTTTCCACTACTAAGATATATTTATTATAAAATGTTTGGAAATTATAAAGCAGTAAGAAAATAAAAGAAGACATAAACTATGAACAGTCTTACCACAAATAAAAGTCCTTGTTAATACTTTGGATTTGAGTATTTCCATACCTTCTATACATAGGATCCTCATTCCATCCTACTTCTTGCCTTCAAGTCTGTGAAGAAAATTCTCACATGAGTTTGCCCTGAGAAGCTGATGGTGGTGTAGACCTCAGCTGGATGAAGTTCATTCTGTGCACACATCTTCTCATCTCCTTTTATTGGCCAGGGCTCAGCCAGGGAAGCAAAGACCCCAGGGGTATCATGGGAATAGAGGATTTATACAGGAACCAGGCACTAAACAAATGAGGGCCCTTCCAAGAAAATGAAGATCTGGAAACAGAAGTTGAAGGATTGGAGAGAAAAATTGTTAGTACATGTGATGCACAGTGGCAAGCTCCTGGATCCAGAGCTCAACAAGAAATACAAGAGGGCCAGCACACCCCCACCACCTAGTGGGACAACAAAAGGGGAGCTCCAGAGCCTTGTATGGAAGGCCATTGTCTCTGTGTAGCTGCTTCCTCTGCTGAGACCCAGGCAGCAAGGGGAGAAGGATCTGGAGCAGGGGCTGCAGCCCTGGCTAGACCTTCATGTGGGCGAGTCGTGTGTAACCTGTATCTCTGCTGATATGGCCACTGTGGTTTTCAGGATGAGCAAGGACAGAGAGGTTTAGACAAAAGGCTGACCAATACCCACCAAAACCTGGGACGTCAAGACCTACAAGAAGAAGTCATCTTGCCCACAGTATTCAGTTCCTTTTGTGCTGAGATTTCTCTTTTTTTGTGAGACACATTTTTTCACATTTTGCCTCTTCTGAGAGCTCTACCTATGCACAACTTCCTAGACCTTCTCATCACCAATTTTTAAGTGATATTCTTCCAAGTTCCTGACCATCCAAACAAAGCATTGTCACTGCCCTTTAATCACTACAGTTTACACCTTGCTTCCTCGCCTTCCAGGCAACAACGAATAACTGAATGCATTGCTTGGAAATTCTGCCTGACAGTAGAATGTCTCCTCTGTGCCAACCTTCAGGCCACCCCTAAGTGAGGCTACAGTGTAAATAGCCATTTACTTTTAGTTGCTTCCAGCTTGTCAGATGTTCATCCATCTGCAAATCAGGCCTGGATTATTTTCTTCCTTGATGAGCTGGTCATAGGGGATTCCTACTGAGCCCTTAAGTGTAGGCTCAGAGAAAAGAGAGAAAGTAGGAAGAGTAGGGTCCTTGAAAACGAGAGTCATACGTTCATGGACACAGATAGCACTCCCTCCTGTGGCTGGGTGCATCAGACAGGGTTGCCTGGTCAGCAGCACTGCTGGTTAGAAAGCTGTAACGGTATGACAAGGTATGCTGTAATCAAGCATTCAGTTCCTGTGAGGGCTGAGTGGCAAGCCAGCCACTGTTTCTCAAAAGAATAGTTAACTGCAGAGGATGGCCTAGCTTTGCTCCTCAACCTTAAAAGCCCGCACTGTGATTTTCCTAGAGGAGAGAGCAAAGGCTCCATGCAACTTTTCTCCGCTAGTGAAGCTCCCTTTTTTCAACCGACATGAAAGAATACACCTTTCTGAGCTGTCTTCTTTATGTGATGCTGTTCTGTGGAACTTCTTTGCTCTGATTGTGGCACCTACTTCCGGAGGAAGCTGTTTCCCACTTCTATGCTGTCACATAATGGGGAAGTGGCTGGAGAAAACCGTGCAGGAGAATGAAATCCAGAGGTCGGACTCTGCTAGAGTAGAGAGGAGAAGAGGACACAGGGAAAGAGTTTTACTTAAAATAGAGTCCTTGGGAATCCCTAAGGCCTCTGTAAAGAGCAGTTATGACTATTGCGAGTTGTCCTCAGAAGCAGAGTGAGAGGGATAGTGTCTACAAATCCTTCCTTTGGACAGGCAGGCAAGACTTAAAACATGGTTCAGAAGCCAAGGTTAGAAGGGACCTCGAAAAGTCATCACACGCTGAATAAAGTGGAAAGAACATTAGCCCAGGGAGGAGAAACCCATGTTTGTCCCAGGTCTGCCATTTTCCAGGTGATAGAGAACTGGTGGCTCTGGCCTGACTTATTCTCTTTTGTTTTGAACCTCCTTTTGGGGAGACATGGTAACAGATCCAGGGAAGCCAGATCCTGAAGTGTTACCTTCCTGTCACCTGTCTTACTAAGGTGAGATAATCACATACAATTCTTTGCTCTCACTGAGATGTCAGCCTCCACTGAGCCTAGTCAAAAGGACTGGAGGACCTCTGGGTTTGGAGGAGATGAGATAAAGAGTGCTCTCTTATTAATGAATTAATTTAATCTCTGTCAAAACTCTGGGTTTAGGTCAGATGTCACCTCCTCTCAGAAGCCTCCCTATGTGTTCAGGTTGGAATGTGTTGTTCCTCTTTCTGAGTCCTCTCACGGTCTGTTGCTTGTACTTCCACCGAACCCTTCTGTCTGCCTGCTTTGGACTGCAGTTAATACCTTAGATGTCAGCATTCTCCTTTCATGCAGCCAGTTGTTCTCATCAGGGACAATCAAAACCCAGGATGTAGCTATCAGCAGTGAAGTGGGCTATAAGTAACTTATAAGTAATAGTAGGTAAAATGGCAACATATAAATGATTCAGGGTGACATCTATGATATGTTTCAAACTCTTTAATGCTGCTTTTGCTCACTAGCATTCAAGTGCAATTTCTTAGGCACAGGAGACACAGATATAGAAAGAGAAAATGCACCAGAAATTGTTCATAACTCTGAGTTTGCTCTTGAGAGTATGTTGCACATATTAATGCCATCCATTAAGTGTCAAGATAAAAAATATTGAGAACTACTGTGTTAGAATGATAGTTCCTTGAGAGAAAGTTCTCTGATTCACCAGCCTCTGTATCAACCATGCTGTCTAGTACTGTGATAAGTATTTAATGATAAGTGGAAAAAATTAAAGACAATGAAGAAAAGTGAAGGATCAAAGAAAACAAAATGCAGGAGAGGTGAAGAAAAGAAGGTCATAATTTCTTGATGGGATGTGAGTCAGGTATGTATGTGGCATCTTCTAACAAATAGTCACAAAACCTTACAATAAGTAACAGGAAATAACAGTCACATATTGCATGTCTGGGGTCAGATGGAGATTGGGTAGGTGGCTCTGCTCATCTTAGCTGGGCTCACTCATGTCTGGGGGGTCAGCTGGCTGTCAGCTGTTCTATCTGGCCTTAGTTGGGACAATTAGGGAAGGCTGAAGCTGTTCCACGTTTCTCATCTTCTAGCAAGCTGTTCCCATGGTAACAGCAAGGGTGAAAGATAGGTCAAGTGGCAACATGCAAAGACTTAGGAAGGCTCAAAGCTGCCCATAGTCACTTCTACATGTACTGGTGGCCAAGCAAGTCCCAAGACCATCTCACCCTTAAGAGAAGGAGAAAGAGGCTGTGCTCTTTCACTGTGGAACTGCACGGTCACATGCAGGGAAAGTGTAGGGCTGGGCGTCATTGTAATGGACCATAGAATAAGATTTAACCACACAGGAGGTCCAGAGCTGAGAACTGAGAATCTTGTGTTTGATCAAGTTTCATCAGTTTCAATAAGTTTTCTGACACAATGTCCAGGGTTGGAACCCTTCTCCACTGTGATCTTCACAGGAACACAAGCACTCTGCACAGATTATATCACATAGAGGCAAAAGACAGCCATTCTTTTACATTAGATTTTATATTAATATCTGCAAGGATGTAACTAGCAAACATTGTGATAAGGAGGGGATGTAGTTCCTGGAGCCTATTCATTTTCTAAGCATGGGTCAATGTATGTGAGTGCTCCTGCTTCTGGCAGAGGGCTGCAACCAAAGCCCAGTCACAGTTTCTGGTTCATTGTTCCCCTTAAAGGCTCCTAGGGGAAGTCAGAGAAATAAATCAGGACATATGTGATAGTCCCTCCAGCAGCTTTTGGGTAGCAAATATGTATAACAGTGGAAACGCTCCTGATTGCTTTCCATTTATTTCTGCAGCTACCAGTTTCCCTTATTGCTTGTTGTAAGTTTAAAACAACATCAATTTTTAAGGACTTGAAAGTGCTTTTCTGTTTAAAATCAAACAAGACAAGCATCATTTTCATTCTGGGACCGTGCTTTGCTTCTTGAAGTGTGCGGAATATATAGAAACCCACTAAAAAATAATAATAAAAAAAAAAAACCCGAAGTGATGGAAGTGAGTAATTGCTTGGCAGTGAGTCTGCAGGGAGAGCACTCCACTGCACGGCACATATTTCATGAATAATGAGAGGCATCTCAGAGCTGTGCAATCACTGCCTATTGGGTCAGAAATTTCGCATTAGTGGATTCATCAGAGCAGATCAGTGTCATAAAGACACTCTCTCCTGAGGTAAACACACCTTTTCCCTTACTGAACTGTCATCTCTTCGTTGTACAGTAGATACAGCAAAGACCTTCCCCTAGAGAAGAGGGATGTAACTGATGTAGGAGTATTTTATATCTACATCATTCTCCCTACTTGTTTGGAAAGAAAGAAACTGTTTAGCAGAGATAAGCTAGTGAGTCCATGGCTAATAAAGAGCCTAATGAAATGTTAAATAATTAGTATCCAAATAGACATCTAATTCTATGAAATTTCACTTAGAATTATAGCCAGGTGTTGCTTAATGATGGGGATACTATTCTGAGAAATGTGTCCTTAGGTGATTTTATCACAGAGTGTCTTTTTGTTTTTTGTTTGTTTGTTTTTGTAGAGAAAGAGTCTCACTTTATCACACTCAGTGGAGTGTTGTGGCATCACCCAGCTCACAGCAACCTCCAACTCCTGGGCTTAGGCGAGTCTCTGCCTCAGCCTCCTGAGTAGCTGGGACTATAGGCACCTGCCATACGACCGGCTGTTGTTTTTGTTGCAGTTTGGCCATGAGCAGGTTTGAACCCGCCACCCTTGGTATATGGGGCCGGTGCCCTATCCACTGAGCCACAGGTGCTGCCCCTATCACAGAGTGTCTTTACACAAACCTGGATGGCAGAGCCTACAATGCACCTGAGCTATATAGGATATGGCCTCTTGTTTCTCTGCTATGAACCTGGACAGCACGTGACTGTATTGAGTACAAGCAGTTGTAACCCAATGGTAATTGGGTTTCCAAACATATCTAAACTTAGAAAAGGCACAGTAAAAACAGGTCATAAAAGATTAAAAAAAAAATACATGTGTATAGAGAACCCACTATAAGTAGAACTTACGAGAATGGAAGTTGCTCTGGCTAAGTCAGTAAGTGAGTGGTGAGTAACTATAAAGACGTAGGACATTACTGTACACCACTGTAGGCTTTATGAACAATGTACACTTAGGCTACATTGAATTTGTTAATAGATCTAATTTCTTCAACAATAAGCTTACTGTAGTCTTTTTTACTTTGTAAACATTTAAATTTTAAATATTTGAAACTTTCTTAATAAAGCTATTTGAAAGCACAAACACCTTGTATAGCTGTACAAATATGTTTTCTTTCTTTATAACCTTATTCTATAAGCTATTATTTATTTTAAAATCTGTATTTTTTTTTTGAGGCTGGGTGCAGTGTCTCACAGCTATAATCCTAGTAGAAAGCCATGGTGGGAGGATGCCTTGAGCTCTGGCATTGAAGACCAGTCTGAGCAAGAGTGAGACCCCATCTTTACTAAAAATAGAAAAAGTAGCCAGGCATAGTGGTGGGAGCCTGTAGTTCCAGCTACTTGGGAGGCTGAGGCAGGAGGATAGCTTGAGCCCAGGAGTTTGAGGTTGCTGTGAGCTAGGCTGATGCCATGGCATTCTAGGCTGGGCAACAGAGTAAGACTCTATCTCAAAAACCCAAACCAAACCAAACAAAACAAAGCCCAACTTTTGTTTGTACTTTTAAAACTTAAAAAGAAAAACCCTAATACATAAATACACACTTTAGCCTAGGCCTACACAGTGTCAGGATTATCAATGTCACTGATGGACAGGAATTTTTCAGCTCCAATGTAACCTTATCAGGCTACTCTCCCATAGTATGGCAATCTGTCCTTGACTGAAATGCTATTATGCTGTGCGTGAGAATTTAAAAGTGGCAAGAGAAACTTAAATTTTTTGTCCTGGAGTACCTTGGTGTGAAAGCCAACAGTGTTTTTTACCAAATGTTCTTGTTCTTCTTAGTTTATTGTGGGGCTTTACTTGTTATCTTGAAGTTAGGTGTAGTCATATGACTTGAGTTAGACAATGAAATGTGAGCAGAAGTGATGTGATCTCTTTTGGGTGAGCTTCAGATGTTCTCTACAGATGCTCTGGAGAAAAGTTGGAGCTTCTCTATCAGCCTGGGTCCTGGAGAGAGGGCAGACCAACAGAGCACGGCCTCCACATAACCTCAGATAGAAACAGGTAAAGCCGGTAAAATCGAGTTGTTTGTTACTACAGCATACCTCAGCCTATCCTGACTGATACACCAAGTATTTTCTGTGGTGTTTTTCTCAGAACACACTAGGTATGGCATGTTGGTTAAGATAATGGTATTTTACAATTAGCTAGAATTGTGGTTGAAAGGTGATTAAAAGTGACTATAAGTCTATTTTAGTCCATTTTCTGTTGTTTATCACAGAATACTTGAAACTGGGTAATTTATAACAAGAAGCAATTTGTTTCTTACATTAATAGAGGCTGAGAAGTCCAAGGTGAAGAGACTGCATCCAGTGGGGGCCTTTCTGCTGGTGGGGACCCTTAGCAGGGTCCTGAGGCAGTTAAGGGTGGCACATGGTGAGAGGGCTGAGTGTGCTGGTTTAGGTCTGTCTTCCTCTTCTTATAAAATCACCAGTCCCTCTCTCAGGATAACTCATTAATCTATTGACCCATTAATCTGTTAATCCATTAATGAATTAAGCCCTCATGACCCAGTCACCTGTTAAAGGTCCCACCTCTCAATAATGCCATATTGGGGATTAAGTTTCAGTATGAGTTTTAGAGGCAACAAACATTCAGATCGTAGCAAAGTCTATATAAAATAGAGACCATAACAGATGAATAAAGAAATCATTCATTTAAGATCTTCAGTGCAGTGTCTGCAGAGAGTAATCTTTTCAATCCTCATCAACTAACACTGTTAGGTAAGCCAGAGGCAGTTGTACTAAATAAGGCGGCAACCAGGCCCATCAGAAATAATTGGTATTCTTTCATTTGAAGTACCTACTTTGCACACACACCCCAGCTTTGATTTTCTTTGTCTTGGTTTTAATGGAACCATAGAATATGGGGCTTAAAGGTTATCCCGGTTATCTAAACTCTTGAGAAACTGAGGTCCAGAGAGTTGAGGAATTTATGGAGAGCCACACACCTGCTTAGTGGAGAAGGCAGGGTCAAGGTGAGAACAACCATGAAATTTATTATCCAAAGGGGACACTTCTGAAAGCAAGGGGAGAACACTGTGAGTAAGTATGCCAGGACAGGTGGAAACTAGGACTTTCCTAGGAAAACCAGAACACATGGCCACCCTAATTAGGATTTACATTCCCCAACTTTGTACCCTGTGTTGCTTGCTTTCCTACCATATGTCTCAATCCCATTTGTGTAAGGAACTCTTCGTTTTTCTCTTGAATGACATAGCTTTGTCAATAGGGAAGGAAAGAAGCAGAAAAAACCACCACTTTCTTTTTTGACATTCTTTATGAATCATCTTCACTTTTTTTCTTTTCCTTCCCTGCTTTCTTTGGCTTACAAGTATAACTACTTTCCTCAGATTATTGCCTTGCTTAAAGGAGTAATGGCTACTGATTATACTGAGGAGGCTGTATTTGAAAAAAAAAGTTGCTGCTGCATGGTAGAGCCCAGAGGCAAGATTGACTGAGAGGGAAAAAAAGTGAACAAGTACTTTCAGGTAATGAGCAACATAGATAAGGTGGGATAACCCAAAAAGGAATGATCAGTGGAAGTTCTTCAGAAATAAACACCCTCCTTCATACTCAGACAGGTTCCTGAAGGAGACTGCCCTCCTTTGTTCTGTATCCAGAAGAGAAACAACATTTTAAAATGTATTTGTATTTACTCATTAGAAAAAAATAAAAGTCCCAGAACTTATATTCTGTGGTTCTCTCCAAATTCTAATCCAAGTACTTAAAATAAGCCATGAAGAAGAGGGGCCAAGTGAGCCAGTTAGGTGCTGGAGACTGTCTCCATCTCTGAACATAGTGCATCTCCACACCCCCAGACCATATACAAATGGGCTTTGTGCTGCTTCTGGCCAATTAATCTGCTGTATCTCTTTTTGAAATTAGAGCTGCCCATCTTACTGTGGAGGCTAAGGAGAATATATCAGTGAAACATGGCATTTTAGATCTTTCCTTATCAAAATGATAAGAAACACAACTATACTTACTAAATAACTAGAAGAGGATGGCCACAGGAGATGTGTCCTGGGAGACTTCTTTGTGCATTAAAGACATTCCTGAGGCACCTGGGTATGATTGGATATGCTTTCCTTCTTGTTTCCATATGTTGAATTGGGATGCCAAGTTTACATGTGAAGATGGAACTCAACAAGACTTTGAACTTTCTATTGCAATGTTGCTTTCCTCTTATTTATGGTCTAGAGATGGGGTAGTGGCAACGCTGTGGGGACTATTCTCTTCCTTCCTCTTTAGACTCGGGCTCTGCTGTTCGTGCTCACCACCCTCCAGTTACATGGCTCTTTGTCATGGCTTGGCCTTGGCCAGGCTTCCAGGGTTTGTTTCTCTGCCATTTGTTTCTCTGCCTGAGAAGCTTTTTCTGCCAATCTTCTCATGGCTGGCTCTTCTTTATCATCTAAGAAGCAGAGACTTCCCCTGAGTGTGGTATCTTTGTACATCATAAATTTATTTCCATATTTCCAGAAGACTTCCTGGAAACTAATAACACTTAACATATTTCTTAAAAATAGGAAGCAATGAGTGAATGAGTGAATGAATGAATTACATGTTAATGCTGGATCAAACACCTCAGCAGCTTATTCATTAAGGTTTTCTGAAAGCTATTAGGAGTTTTCTTTCTCTAGCATTCTATATTCCTCATTAATGAAGAATGTGATGAAAAGCAGAACAGAAGATAACCAGAAAGCTTAGAAAAGAGAATGATTCAGATGGATGGAAATTGAGGTGACCTGACCAAGACTTTCTCATGCACCTATTTAGGGTCCTCTTCTGCTGTTTTTGGTTTATCTCCAACAGCACTCTGCTCCTTCCCAGTTCTGTTCACTTCTCTACATTCTCTGCTCTCATTTCCTGCCTCCTCCCAACCCTCCAATTACCAAATGCCTCCCAATTTTCACTTTCTCTTTTGAAACCAAATGTTTCTGAAAAGGCACTTCATCTCTAAGCCACTTGACAAGATTCTTTGAAATAGTGTTTGATAAGAACTGATTGATTCTCAAAAGACCTAGTCTTTCCAGCCTTTTGGCCAGAGGTTTTTCTTAGCTTCTCTCTTAGGAATGAGGCCTTGCATTCTGCCCAACCTCTCCCCCCCACACCGCCAGCACCACGTCTTGACCAGTGCAAATAAACTCTATCCCAGTAACTCTCAGATGCAATTGACTACATGGAATTGTTAGGCTTTGAATGGTGTGGACCTTTCACCAGAAGTATTTTATCCTGCTAAGCACTAATGTAATTTCAAGTTTAGTTTAACTCAGAGTTATCCAATGCTGGATCCCAAGGAAAGATGATCTTTGCCTTTCATGTCATACTTGCTCTAGGTGTCTAGGAGGAGAAAAAGCATTGAAAAAGCTACCCTCTGGCCACGCTTCAAGTCACGACTTCCAAACTAGGAAGGGTCTTTGATATTAACTGCCCAAAGGTTTCATTTTATACTTGATGGAACTAGAGAGGAGAATAAGCTAAATAAAAGAGAGGCAATAATTTAAGTGATGACCTAAATTTTTTCACCCTGAAATCAGTACCTTTTCCATTATACTATGCAAATTCTTCTTCACTTCTGCATCATCTGCCTTCTTCCTCTAACCTCAATTAGTCTGTAAGCTCCCAACATGAATGAATCATGCCCTTTCTCTTGCTTTGTTTTTAATTCACTCCACATATGTTGAAAGGCATCACAGACAGAAAAGTACTGGCTACTGGTCCCATAGAGGCTACATTCTTCTCCCTTGTCCCTCCTGATTCAGTTCCAACCATTCTCCACTTTGCTCTGTGTCCAAGAGGCTTCTCTTTATAAATTCATCAACAGGCCTCCTGGGTGGCATCCAGTGGAATGCCCTGGGAAGTAAGCCCTGGCGGAGAGAGGATGGTAGGAAGAGGGTGCAGGGCGGAGATTGATCCTGTGCTTCCTCCCTGCCAGATGGCTGTGAATGGCTGTGACCTTCTTTGAAGGCTTCTGTCAATCTTCTCTTGTTCTTCTTCCCCTTGAGACCTAAAAAGGCCAAGCAGTCCTGATCCCGCTGTTGGTCTAGGGCACACCCCTGTTCCTTGTCGGTTTGTTAAACCATGCTGCCACTTCCAGAAACTGTTCCTTTCTTTATGTTGCCTTGAATTGCCAGATTTGAGTGTGTAATTTATTCACTGCTTTGTCCCAGCTCAAAAAACAGATAAAGTAGTCTTTGGCTTGGTCCTAGGCATTCTGCTATGACCTTTCCATGTGTAGCTTTAAACACACACACACACACACACACAAAAAAAAAAAAAAAAAAAAAATAACCATCTGAGTCAGATATGATTGAGCCTATTTTGCAGGTCAGACAACTGAGTCACAGAGAGTTCAGGCAGCATGGTCAGAATCACATGGCTAGTAGTCAGAAACTGTCCTGAGGTCCCTGTAGAAGCCAGCTGCCCCCCAAACTGTTGAGCGGTGCTCACATTTGCAGTGCAGATGCTTCCCCCCACCCCAGATGGGGAAAGTAGCAACAGGGGCAACATGAAGTACCCACAGAGTGGGGGGCATGCCAGGGAGTCTGCCTGTTTTGTTCTGGAACCCAGCAGCAGGAGCAGGAAGCAAGAGTGGGGGCCTTCTTCACCAGCAGGTGAAGTGGACAAAGTGCTGCAGCCTGCCCTGGACACCCGACTTTTCACAGTGGTCAGGAGTCCTGAGGCTGTGCCTCCTGGCTTTGGGGCCCTGCACCTGCCTGATCACCTTCTGAAGAGGTAAACCTTCTTCTGTGTCCTCCTGATGCCACCCAGTCTGGAACAGATGCACCTCTCCTGGGTCACCATTTAATCCTGGCAGTCAGCGCCTTCGTGCTCCCTCCTCCCTGCAGGTGTAGAGCACAGTGTAGCCTGAAATTCTCGGTTCTGATGGAGAGCTCTGAATTATTCATCAGCCCGATAATGGCAGGTGATGAGATCTTTTCCTGCTATGTCCCTATCATTAGGTGTTTATTAATCTGTTTCACCAGCCACCCTGCTCTGACTGCAGGGCCAGAAGAACCCCACCCGCCTGCCTGACATGTAGCGGCAGAGACAGCACTTTAAAGACTCCCTTTTGCCTGGGAGGTCATCTGAAGGTTATTAGGAACAAATTATTTCTTCATTTCCGCTGACTGAGTAGATAGCCTTAATGATCTGTCACCTAGCAATAGCTTGGCTGTTCAAACATAAAGAATGGCAGGCTGATGGGCTTATAACTAGAATCAGTTCATTTTAGCTATTCTCTTGTCAAGCATGTTTCCAAGATACATATAGTATTTACATATTCATGAGCCTTTGCCGACACTGATGCCGTGAGGGGGCCTGTCGAATAATGTGATACAAGTTTGTACTGTGTCCTCAGGCACTTAAAGTCTATTAAGTGAATAAAGTCTACCCAGGGCCTCTCTTCTTCGAGGGGTTCTACATCTTAAACACAGGGGATGTGATCCCAATTTCATTTGCTAAACTCCCTCTCCTTCCCCCTATCTCCATCCCCCAACATCCACCCACTGGAATCTCCCCTACTTCTTACTGAGAGGAAACTCTTGTTTAAAAAAAAGCTAAAGGGTCAAAGTGGCTTAAAGGGTCAAAGTGGCTTATTCCTCCTCCCAGATGGGTGAACCCATCCACATCCCAAGATGTTTGCTTTCTTTTCCTCTAGGCTTTGTGTAGGTAACTGAAGTTACAGTGTGTAAAGCAAAGGGAAGCTACAGCTGGCTTTGCAAATTTTAGACTTTGACAACATTTTCAATTTTCCTTGGGTGACTTGTAGCTAATTACTATTTTATGCCTTTGACTCCATGATAGCCTATGGCCCTGTCTCTATCTATCTAGTTGAGGATAGTGCCCCAAGAGCAGATCTTGCTATAAAACTAAATCACCTGGGGGAGACCTGAAGTTTGTCATGTGGAGAGGAATTCTTATGATTCTACCTCTAATCTCACATCTCATACCCCAACCAAAATGTTACTCCTATGTTTACCTATGTAGTTTTTAGGAGGAAAAATATAATTAGTGTGTGTGTTGCTATGCCTGCTTGGAATCTCTCCACACTGATTTATTTTTTGGCCTATAGATTGTGTCATGAAACTCTGAGAAGCCTAAGAATATAACCTGCCCTATAGTTGTAGGATGCCTAAATCTAGTTTGGGTTTTTCCATTTCATCCAGGGCTTATGTTCCCTCCTCATGGATAGTTAGATGCCCCAGAAAGCAAATTGCTTTTTAAAGTACTGCTGAGGTGCCCTTGAGTGTAGGAACTTTAATTACTTAATCATAGAGAATAATTTTCTTGGAAAAATAACATCCCATCAGGGAGTTGCTTGGAGAGGCTTCAGCAAATCACTTACTTCTCTTAAGAGTCAGTTTTTCTACATGTGAAATGGGGATAGTAGCTTGATTCCTTTCTCCTACGCACAAAGTCATTAAGAGGATTAAAGAGATAATAAATTGGTGAATGCATTTGGAATCCCTTGAAAAGCTTGTATTAAATAGACTCAAAGCATAATTGTTTGCCAGATAAATAATGACTTCACCAACTTCACTATGTGAATAATGACTTCACAACTTCACTTGAAAATGTGTCAGAATACTTTGATTCTTCTTCAGAAATGTCCCAGTCTGGGTAGGGACTGCAGGTGGTAGAGGAGCTAGAATGTCAAGTGAAAGCTCCAGGTAGCCAAGGAGAAGTTGCTATGATCGAAAAGAGTGGGTTTCCAGCAACCCCAGACCCTGCCCCCCCCTTCTGTCACCACTGAGGGCAATTCTTGATTTAAGAAGGAAAATTTAAAAATACAGACCTTCTGTATCTAATATGGTATTCATTATCTCCAAGTGGTGATTTAAATGTAAGTTGAAATTAATTAAAATAAAATTTAAAATTCAGGCATGGCATGGTGGCTTCCTCTAGTAAACCCACCACTTTTGGAGGCAAGATGATCACTTGAGCCCAGGAATTCAGGACCTAAATCTGGGCATGATGGTGCATACCCATCATTCAAGCTATTCAGGAGGCTAAGGCAGGAGGATGGCTTGATCCTAGAAGTTCAAGGTTATCATGAGCAATGATTTGGCCATTGCACTCCAGCTTGGGTGACGAAACAAGGCCCTGTGTCTAAAAACCAACCAACCAACCAACCAACCAACCGACTGACCAAACAAAAATTCAGTTTCTCAGTCACAGTAGCCACATTTCAATTGCTCCATAGCCACAAATGGATAATTGTTACTGTGCTAGACAGAGCAGATATAGTAGAAATGTGCATCATTGCATGGACTTCTCTATTGGGCAGCACTAGTCTAGGAAATGCCATAACTTGAGTGTATGTAAGAATGACTTTTTAAAATTCACTTTCCTTTTCTTTCATTTTTTATTGAGCTATAAACACATAGATCGTGTATACATTAATGCATTTATGGGGTACAATGTGCTGATTTGAAGTACAGTTTGGAATGCTTACACCAAACTAGTTAATATAGCCTTCACCTCATTTATTAATTGTTGTGTTAAGACATTTATACTCTATCCTTAATAGAATTGACAAATACCTTTGTAATATGCACATTCTCAGAAATTATGTTTCTGTGGTTGTCAAGGAAAATCATGGGAATCTGAATATTTTAAATGTTTCCTAATAAATCTGATGAAGATGATTGGTGAGAAAATAGGTCTAACTAATGCTACTCAAAGTATGTTCCACAGATCAGTAGCATTAATACCACCTAAGAGCTTATTTGAAAGGCAGATTCAAGAATTTGGGAGGAAGCACAGCAATCTATTAGGTTGTTTCCAAAGTTTTGTCCGTTTTAATGTCATGTGTTTTTGTAGCTCCATATCTCAATAAATATTTATTCTACTGTGTCGTGGTATATACTGATCAATGGAGAATTTTGTACTCTATACATTGATGCTGTTCATTTTTTTCTACTTTTTTTTTTTTATTCTTTTCAGCCTATTACTACATGATGTCATTAAGCGATTTTCGGCCAATTTTTCTCTACGAATTCAAATTGAACCAAAGCGCTGCCGAAACAGCCCGAAAAATTAACCAGGCATTTGGCAATGGTAGTGTTAATGAACGCACTGTTCGACGACGTTGGTTTGCGAAATTTCATTCCGGAAATTTTAGCCTCGAAGATGAGCCCCGAAGTGGTCGATCTAGAGTAATCCAGGACGAGGATTTGAGGACCCTGGTGGAGACTGACCCATCACAAACGGTGCGTGGGATGGCGGAAGAACTGGGTGCAGTTTTTGATGGTTTAAAACGTATTGGAAAGGTCAAAAAGCTCGAAAAGTGGGTGCCCCACGATTTAAATGATCGGCAGAAATTGTCATGTTTCGAGGTTTGTTCTTCATTGCTTTTGCGCAACCAAAGCGATCCTTTTTGGGATCAGATCATCATGTGTGATGAAAAGTGGATTCTCTACGACAATAGGAAACGTTCAGGACAGTGGTTGGACACCGATGAGCCACCCAGGCACTTCCCAAAGGTGAAACCCCACCAAAAAAAGATCATGGTTACTGTATGGTGGTCAGCGGCTGGTGTGATTCAC
>CAUYPK010040970.1:0-47974 GCA_963574355.1 Loris lydekkerianus
GGGGCCAGGGCCGACGTGGACCTGGGGCCGGCCCTCGGGGCGGCCGGTGCCCCCTTCGCGCGAACCCGAGTCGGGACCGCATCAGCCGCGGCCCCCCCCCCCCCCCCGAGGTATGTGCTCCGGTCGTACATCGCGGTCACCGGTCGCTGCCGGCTGTGCGAGTCCCAGCCCTTGAGCGCCTGGGCCGGTGGGGTCTGTCGTAGGTTTCTGGCTTTGGCAGTGATTTCACCCCTGCGCCCTCACTCTGTATTTGTTGCGTGTGTACTGCAGTCGTCAAGAGAGCAGACCACTATTGCTCAAATTCATGTCTATGGTAAGCGCGCTAAGTCTTTGTTCTAAAGTCACTACTGGGAAGAAAATAGTACAGAATGATTACCAAGCAGAAAAATTGTGCTTTGGACACAGAACCCACAGGGCAATAGAAGCAATTGATTCTTCCAGCTTATGTTTTCTTCTTATTAAATTACAGTAGACCCTCCATAGCCGACCACCTTACATTGACCTAGTTTTCATAGGCCGGTCACACACAGGACGTACAGTAAGCCTGGTTCCTTATGTTGACCACTGCTGTGTGTTGACCAGTTTGTGCCATCCCCTTCGGTGGTTAACTTACAGAGATTTTACTGTTTGCTGGTTGCAAACATTTTCAGGTGTTAATAAAATTATTTAGAAAATGGAAGGCCTCTTGATGCTACCCTTCAAAGATAAACACAGTTTACAGTCTGTTGCACTTCCAGATATTTTGCCTGTGCTGATTATGGGGGGAGAGGTTTAATGAAAATGCAATTATGTGTTCTGTTCTTCCTTTTTGTAATTTTATATTTGGGGGTGCATATATATCTTTTTATAGAATTCAGTTGTGTGGGCGTAGTGGCATTTATTTTGTCCTTTATTGAGTGCTTCCTAATTTCCCCTGTTATTGCAGTGAACATCCTTGTGTAGTGCACAGTGGTAAAGATACTTGGGCTTTGAATTTGAGTAAACTTGTTTGGGTCTTGCTGTTCCATACTTACTATTAAGTGTGACCTCGGATAGGTTACTTAATTGCTTAATTTCCTTTTCTCCAAACCAGGAACAGTAATGGTACTTAACTCTTAAAAGTTGCTGTAAAATTATATAGTGGCTGACATGGAGTAAATAGTAAATATTGACTATTATTATATTACCACATGTATTTGCCTTCCTATGCAAATGTTTCTGTATGGAAAAAAAATTTAGAAGTGGAATGTGTCAATGGTATGCAGACCTATATTGTGAAATCTTTACTGATGTGAAAAAGAAATCTCACTGTTTTAATTAGCATCTCTTCATATATTAGTAAATCAGGTGTTGGCACATTTATTGGCCTTTTGTATTTCTTCTGTTAACTATCTTTTATGTCCTCTGACCTTTCTGTTTTGATCATTTTTAAAAATTGATTCATTAGGTCTCTTAACTTACTCTCATATGTGCTGCATATTTTTTTCAAGGACTTCCCTTGCCTGTTACCTTAAAATTCTCTTATTTTCCCTATCTAGACCTCCCATTTTTGTTTTGCTTCTTTTTCTCTGAAGTGCTAGGATTACAGGCATGAGCCACCAAATCTGTCCATCCTCCCAGTTTTGACTAGTGTACTCAGTGATTTTGGACTTTTTACATTATAAAAATCATTAGACCCATGTGCAGTGGCTCACACCTGTAATTCTAGCACTCTGGGAGGCCAAGGAGGCTGGATAGCTTGAGCTTACGAATTCGAGACCAGCCTGAGCAAAAGCGAGACCCCATCTCTACCAAAAAAAAGTAGAGAAACTGAGATAAGAGGATCACTTGAGCCAAAGACTTGGAAGTTGCTGTGAGCTGTGACGCTACGGCACTCTACCCAGGGTGACAGGTTAAGACTCTTGTCTCAAAAAATAAATACATAAATATTATTAGAAAAACCTTCCATGTCTTTTTAGCAAGAGGAGTAACAGTTACATTCAGGGCCACATACATGATAACAATTGCTTAGTTCTTTGTTTACATAGAGAATCATATGTTATGGGAAATGCATCTTCAGGTGATTATGTCATCAGCATTGCTGTGAGAACATTAATATGCTTATACAAACCTAGATGGCAGCCTGTTGTTCTTAGGCCACAAACCTGCACAGCATGTTACTGTACTGAATACTGTAGGCAGCTGTAACAAAAGGTTAAGTATTTCTATATTTAAACATATCCAACTATAGAAAAGGTACAGTAAAAATACTGTAATAATATATTTAAAATATTATCATCTTACAGGCCCACCATAATATACATGGCTTGTTGGCCTCAACATCATTATGCAGCTCATGACTGAAATATAAATAATTACAACCAGCCCTTTCATATAGTGGTTTTCCCATTCCTGAGTCTTTATGTTGAATAGAAATTTTTTTCTAAGTATATCAGCATTAGTCAGTTTTCAGAATAAGTTATAAGAATCAGAATTTTCAAAAAACTTTAAGCAGTTAATGAAAATAAAGGCATATCATATTAGAATTATATAGGGTGTCCCAAAAGTCACCCATAAAATCGCCATACATAGGGAAAGTTATAGTTAAATGTACCTTTATGTATAAAATACTCATTACAAAATTTTGCAAAGTATTCTCTACATGTTGACCACCTGTTTGCTAGCTTATTTGTAGTTTTTCCCTTCTATTTAGCATGTCATTAGGCTCTGAGGAATTGAGATTATATAAAGCTGAATATTCTTTGCTATTTTTCTCTGTAACTATTCATTTTTGTTTTTGAGAGATAGTACAGGTTTATTATTATGTAAAGTGAATGGCTAATGATTCCTGGCATCTTGCACAATGATAAACATATAAATATATACATTAATACATTTCCTGGATTAACACTCTATGGAAGAATTACAATGGTTTTTGTGTCACCAGGGCCACAGTATCCCAAGATATCCTTCCTTGTCAGTTGTTGTTATTGAGAAATATTTTTCTTCTTTTCTCTATTATATTATAAATTATTAGATAAAATTGTACTTTATACATGTTTTTTTTTTTTTTTAAACAGAGTCTCACTTTGTCACCCTTGGTAGAGTGCTGTGGTGTCGCAGCTCACAGCAACCTCAAATTCTTGGGCTCAAGCAATCCTCTTGCCTCCATTTTTCATGTTTAGTAGAGATGGGTCTCACTCTTGCTCAGGTTGGTTTCAAACTCATGAGCTAAACTATCCACTTGCCTTGGCCTCCCAGAGTGCTAGGACTATAGGCATGAGCCACTGTGCTGGCCTATGAGTTTGTTTTTTTTTTAATTCGGTCTTTATAGAGACTGTCAAATTGCTAGTGCCATCTATATTGCAAATTATCACTGGCGTATTGGGAAACGTTTTCATTTAGCAATAATCATGCCTTGGATAAACTTTATTGGCTATGATATTGCCATTGTACAGAGCTGATATAGGGTGATAAGATGATTACAACACCTTTGAAATGCATGTGCATTTTTACCTTATTCTCACAGAAGTTACTGTAGGTAAAGATACTTAATGTCTTTTGGCCTGGCTGCATTAATATTTTCTGATATAGGCATTTTATGTTTACGATGTCAAAAACTGATTGTAGTACTTATAAATTCACTAATAAGAGATGCTATAAATCTAGAATAGTAAGTTCCAGGCTTATTGAGTTGCAATATTTTATCTACCAAGTATTACTGAATGCAACTAACTGTATGGTTGTTCACCTGGAATCTTAGTTTCTAGGTGTGAAAAATAAAATTTATTCATGAGAAATAAGTTAAGTCTAAAAACCATGTAAGCTCACTGAATGCAACTGTATGGTTGTTCACCTGGAATCTTAGTTTCTAGGTGTGGAAAATGAAATTTATACATGAGAAATAAGTCTAAAACCATGTAAGTCCAAGTACGTGATTTCTTCTAAAAAAATTGTAAATAGCATTACATTTTTTAATAATTAGGATGAATTTTTTATCTGAGAGTTTTTCAACTAAGCCCTTTTATTTTATTTTATTTTAGAGACAGAGTCTTACAGTGTCACCCTCTATAGAGTGCAGTGACATGATAGCTCACAGCAACCTCAAACTCTTGGGCTTTTGCCTCAGCCTCCTGAGTAACTGGGACTACAAGTGCCTGCCACAATACCCAGCTAAACTAAGCCCTTTTAATTTAAATGTTCTAGAGCAGAAAAATCAGGACAAGCAATTATATAAATAACCAAATAGACATTTTAGCTTTTATTAGAATAGATCATTGCAGCTGCTGCCTTAAAATTTACCTGCATAAGGGGAAAACCATATTTTAAAACTTAATTCTTTATAACACAATGTTGTGCCTTATACTGATATCATTTAGTTCCTTTTCATCCAAATATTAGGCTAGAACCTTTAAGACTTGACGTTTAGGGCTGCGCCTGTGGCTCAGTGAGTAGGGCGCCGGCCCCATATACTGATGGTGGTGGGTTCAAACCCAGCCCCAGCCAAACTGCAACAACAACAACAAAAAAAAAATAGCCAGGCGTTGTGGCAGGCACCTGTAGTCCCAGCTTCTGGGGAGGCTGAGGCAAGAGAATCGCCTAAACCCCGGAGTTGGAGGTTGCTGTGAGCTGTGATGTCATGGCACTCTACCAAGGGTGATAAAGTGAGATTCTGTCTCTTAAAAAAAAAAAAGACTTGAAGTTCAAGTAAATTTCAAAATCATATATTCAACCCTAACCCCAACCCTAACCCTAATCACCTGAGTCCAGAAGCTCGAGGTTACAGTGAGCTATGATTGGACGGGGGGCTGCACTCTAGCCTGGACAACTGTGAAACCCTCATTCCAAAAAAAAACCAAAAACACAAAATTCAATCCTTGGAACATTAGATATATTATTTGATAAATGGTGCTTTTCTGTAAAGATACAAAGACCAAACTTCATGTCTGCATGTTGCATTAAAGACAAAATTGCATATTATTGTTGAAAAACAATAATAAAAATGAGACTTCAAAAGAAAGGTTAGTCTCATTTGTAAATTATAGATTATCGACTGTTGTTGTGAAGCAGTTAAACATTTTGATTAGTGTGATGTTGTTGTGGAAAGCAAATAAACTTTAAACTTTTTATACAGCAAAGCATGATAAAGATTGATCTCATATTGAACTACAGGTGTCTCTGGATCCCCTGCTGAAATTCTGTCCTAAAAACTGCTGAAGTCAATTTTCTCTTAGAGGAATTTTGTTGCTGCTGTCTTACGAAGATGATTGCAACACCTTTGAAACATCCAGGAATTCCCTTGTCTTCAGAGATGTCTTCTCAGAGGAGAAATCTGTCCCTTGATGCAGTCTTTCTTGATAGCATTCCTTCAGGCACACTTACTCCTGTAAAAGATTTGCTGAAATATCAGAACTCCTCTTTAAAATTGAATGACTTTAAAAAGAAGCAGTTCATAGAAATGACAACTTTTAACAATAAAAATATACTACAGTCTACTATGCTAGTAGAGGCTACTACCTCCAACAGATCTCTTGATATCAGTGCTATAAAGCCCAACAAAAATGGATTAAAAAATAAAGCAAACTATGAATCACCAGGAAAAATATTTCAAAGAATGAAAGAAAAAGTACTGTGTGACAAGCAAGAACAAGCATCAAGAAACAGTAGTTTATTAGAACCACAAAAAAATGAAAGTAATAAAATCTTCAGTCCTAATAAAGCTGAGAAAAAACTGTTGCAGCATACCTACCTCTGTGAAGAAAAGGAAAACAACAAATCATTCCAATCTTGTAACAGTTTGTTGAAAGGTTAGTTTTGTTACATATGGGCTAAAAGACTACAATGTCTTAAGTGTTGAATGTGCCAGACACTGTTCTGAGTGCTGAGAATACAGCAGTGGACATAATGGACAAAAATCCCTGCCCTTGTTTAGCTCTTATTCAATTTGGTGAGAAGACATAATTTTTATGGTATAATAAAGAGGAAAAGCAGAAAGGAAAGAAAGAAAAAGCAGAGTAAGGATGATAGAGTTGGAGAGGCTTGTAGTTTTAGTGGGTTGGTCCAGGGTAAGCTTCAATGAAAAGATATTTGAGCCCCCAAGATTGAAGGAGGTGATAGATACAGATATCTTGGACAATAGGAAAGGATGATCCAGACAGATAACAACTGATACAATGCCCTGAGATAGGAACTTGCCTGACAAATTCAAGTACTGGCTGGGAAGTTAGTGTGCCACAGAGTGAGTAGAAGGGATGAATAAGAGTGGGTCAGATAATGTAGAACCTTATAGGTAAGTGTAAGAGTTTTGACTTTTACTATGATCAAAATAATGAGCCATTGGTAGGTTTTGAGCAGGGGACTGACAAGGTCTGACTTAATTTTTTTTTTTTTTTAAGACAGTCTCACTTTGTCATCCTCAGTAGAGTGCTGCAGCATCATAGCTCACAGCAACCTCCAACTCTTGGACACAGCGATCCGCTTGCCTCAGCTTCCCAAGTAGATGGGACTGCAGGCACCTGCCACACCCAGCTATTTTTAGAGAACAGGGTCTCTCACTCTTGCTCAGATTGGTCTCAACTCCTGAGCTAAGGCATTCCACCCTCCTCTGCCTCCCAGAGTGCTAGGATTACAGACGTGAGCCAGTGCTTAATTTTCAAATATCACTCTGACTGCTGATTTGAAATAGAGTTACTATAGTAATGGAGATGACAATTGGTGTTGGCTTGGTTCAGGTGGTGGTAGTGGGGGAAAAAAGTTGTTGGACTCTGGATATATTTTGAAGGTAGAACTAATAGGATTTGCTCATAGACTGGGAGTAGAATGTAAGAGAAAGAGATATAGAGGATAATTGCAGGGTATTTTTTTGTTTGGTTTTGGTTTTTTCATTTTGGCCTGAGCAACTAGAAGGATAATTTAACTGAAATGGTGCAGACAGAAGAAGGAATAGAATGGGGGCTCAGTTAAGGTTTTTATCATATTAATTTCAGTATGTTTAGACTTCATTTGATTTTTTTTTTCCTCTAGAGACAGAATCTTGCTCTATCACCCAAGCTGAAATGCAGTGGCATGATCATAGCTCACTGCTGCCCTAAGCTCTTGGGCTAAATCATTTCTCCTGCCTCCACATCCTGAGAGCTGGGACTACAGGTGTGCACCACCCTGCCTGGCTAATTTTTTTTTTTTTTTTTTTTTTTTTTTGTAGAGATGGGGCATCTCACTGTGTTGCCCAGGCTGGTGCTGAACTCCTAGCCTCAAGCAATCCATTCCCTTGGCTTCCCAAAGCTTTGGGATTACAGGTGTGAAGCACACACCTGGCCTTGGAGAAATTTTTTTAAAATTCTTCCTCAGCAAGGGAAGAGCAGAGAGAGAAAGAAGGAGGGAGGGGTGGGGAAAGGAAGAGCAGAGAGAGGGAAGGAGGGAGGGGGGTGGGACCTTGGTGTGTACCACACCTTTTGGGGGCAAGATATGATTGTAAGAAGGACTTTACCTATGCAATCAATGTAACCTGGTTTCTTGTACCCTCAAGGAATCCCCAACAATAAAAAAAAAAAAAAAATTCTTCCTCAGCATGATATGGGTATAGAGAATGAGGTGAAGGCATAAGAAGATATAAAGGAAAAATTTAAGTGTCATGTGCTGCAAAAAGTACAGTATATTGGTCTAATCATTACTGAACCTCAGTGTCTTTAAGAATTTAAAAAAAACATTTTTGTTCCTTCTCAGTCACTAATACAATTCAACTTCTTTCTTTAGAAAATAAAACCTCAGTCTCAGTCCAGGAAGTTCTTCTGGAATCGTCAAATGATAATTTCCTTCTGGACAAACACAAGACTCAGTGCCAGCAGGAAAACAAAGCACCACTGCACAATTTAACTTATGGTAAACTGTTCTGTGTTTTGTTTTTTAGTTTGTTACTTGAATGTTCTAGGTAATTATTTTCCTTGTATGGGCAGTACACATTGATTGAAGTTCCTTCTATAAATTTTGTTTTGCTTTGTATTTTTTGCAGAACTTCCAATTCAGAACCAACAACAAGAACATTTTTTGGCTACAGGAGTCTCAAATAAGATACTAACTAGAGCTCAGTTGGCTAAACAAATTCTTCATTCAAAAGAGAATATAATTGCAACCACTAAGTCCAAAAAGAGCATGTTTGTTTCAGAAGGCATTGATTCTGTTGATGAAAAATTCCAAAATATTAATGTTGAGACTCTCAGTAACAGTTTTGTTCCCATTGAAAATGACAGTCAACTAATGGTTTCTAATAGCAAGATGACAACAGAAATGTCCTCACAACAGGAAATTAAAGAAGGAAATGAAAAAACAGTATCCATGGAGAATAGTCTTCCAGGTTCCTTGGAAGATACATGTAAAATTGTACTGGCAACTCCAAGACTTCACATAACAATACCTCGAAGGTCAAAAAGAAATGCTTCAAAGCTTTCCCCTCCAAGTCTATTTCAAACTGTTACAAATGGAGTTAAAAAAAATAAGGTAGGAAAATATTTAAGGTAAATATTTTTCTGTTTTTACCCCTATTCTTTGACAACTTGAGCTCTATGCTCTCTTATTATCTTTTTTTTCTTAACAAGTATTTTAACCTGTGCTCTCTCATTGTTAATAGTAGCTTCATTTTCATGCTTTATGATTTCTTACCTTGCTCTATTACTATTACTAGTTATGTAGGCTCCACTAATTTACTTATGCCCTTTGGGGATGAACACTGAATTCATTCCTGTTCTGTTTTTCTGATTCTTGGGATACTATTAGGAGAACGATGGAAATAGAAAAGAATTATAGCATCTGAACATTTGAGAATTTTTCCCAATGTAAAGTGATCAGTAAAAGACATATTTAAGACAGTATTAAATAATGTTATACATTAGAACTTCTGTAAATTGATGACCCATGGGACTGTAACAAACTGATTAACATATGGGGATGGTCAACTAAGGAACTGGCCTACTGTACTGATGCATGTGGTGCATATCTAGTGCATGAAAATTAGTCAACTTAAGGAAGTGGTTGGTGTAGGGAGGTGGTCAATTATGGAGGGTCCACTGAAATTGGGATAAATTCTTTGAAGAAAGTAGAATGGAAATACAAGTTTAAAGGGAAAGATGAAATGTAAAATTTCTCATTGTTAAAGATTTGCCCATTCTTAAATGGATGATTGATAATGAGTATCAAATTGTGATGGTATATAAATGCCATCTAAATTTTAAAGAGTAGCATAATAGTTACGGTTTCATTTCTCAATTTATTCACTGGAAATTGCATTATTTGCAAATAACACTTCTGATGAAAAGTTTAGCAAAGGGTGTCAGGCCACATGCTGCTTTTACGAGGACTTTTCTTATTGTGTCAAATGTCACAGAAAGTATACATTGATCTTTGACTATTCAGTTTTTAGCTATTCAGTTTTCATTCATTACTGTTTGTGTATTTAATGTGTGGCCCAGGACAATTCTTATTCTTCTGATACACAACAGAGATTAAAAAAAAAAAAAAAAAATGGACACCCCTGGCTTAGTTACTGACTTAAAAATATATGAGGTGTGTTGAACAAAAAAGTTTCAAGATAACTGTTTCAAGACACCCCACAGTACCATTTCTCTAGAAATAGTAACTATTTCATCCTAGTTACCATGAGAAGTCCACTCTTCCAGGGACTCTTATCACTGTTTAGTTCTTTATGTCCCCTAATTTTGATGCAATTTTTCACTCATCCTCAATTCTCTAAACATTACATTTTGTCTTCTTGAAGTCTAAGTAGGTTGTCAGCAAAATGTTATATTCTCAGTCTTCTATGAGCATTTATTAACTTTCTTCTAACTAAAATACAGCCTCTACAAACAGCCCTCTCAAATGGTGGCTATTTTTTCTCCCATACCCCACATTCCATTGGACTTAGAAATGACATAGGGTGTGTCTCTCTCTCTTATTCCTCATTGCTACTTCAGGCCATTTTTCCTATTTCTAAAGCATCTTTGAAGCACATGCCATAAAAGTTTACTACCCCCGTCCCCTCTTATAAGTCACCTATAAAATAACCTCCTAGTCATGACCTTGCATTCCTGTTGAAGTGTTTGATGCCTGTTAGCTTTTCCTGTGCTACTACTTCTGTCATTATCTCTGGTGACATCAGCATTCATATAGATGATCCATCCATTCTACCTGCTACCTTCATATTCAGGTACCTTGCTACCTGTATGCTCTACCATCACCATACCCATTTCTTTTCACGCCAAATAATACATGCACCAAATTCTCACTTTCAAACATCTTACTCTCTCGTTACCAACTTCTGTATTTCAGATCATTCCCCCTCTAATACTCTTCACCTACTCCTCACCATCAATATTCTGACCCTATTAAGACATCTTTCAGTCCATCAACTCTTTCGTGTTCTCATTTCCCTCTTTACACCACATAGATTCCATGGTTCGTTTTAACTATTGCAGGTTATAACTCTCAACCCTCTTCAGTTCTTTTCTTATGCTGCCTTCTGCTGGCAAATTCTAATCCTGGTTACATTTAAGTGTTTTGCTATATGCCTGTACCTGAGAGCTAATGGTTACTAGAGGAAAACACACAACCATGCTGACAGTTCTCATTTTTAATTTGACAGCTAATAGTGGGCTCTCAATGTTGTTCATTAGTCCTGGTACATTTCACTTGTTAATCCAGTCTATGACTTTCTTCACACCTTTCCTGTCCGAAAACTGCACTTGCTGCTATGTCCAGGTACTCTGCTTTTCCTCCTATTTAAATGCATGAACAATTTATGTTCCTTTTCAAGGCCTATTCATTTCCTCTTACCACCTAAAGGTAATTGCCCCTGCAATTATCCTTTAATATTCTCTTCTTGATCATCCTCATTAGCATATAAACATGCTGAAACATGGCCCGCATTTTTAAAAATGTAAACAGAAGCCTACCTTTCCTTTATCACCTATCACCTTAAGCTGTTATCCCAGTTTTTAATTTTCTTTTATAGGAAAATGTGTTGAAGGAGGCATATGTATTCACTGTTACAATTCCTTCTCCCATACCTTTTTGAACGGTTCTATTTTGGATATCCGTTACTCTATTGCCCTTTCCAAATTCACCAGTCATCTCCATATCACTAAATCCAGTAACTGATTTTTACTCCATGTTCTTAAGTCCCTCATGAGATTTTAATAAAATGAATCAAAATGTCTTTGTAAAAAGGTGTTAAGCTTTTTCTTTTTTTTTTTTAGTCTTACGCTTTTTCTTTTGGATTTCAGGACATCTCTTTCCTGATTTTCTACTTCATCACTGAACATTCCTTCTTGGTCCTCTTTGTTGCTTCCTTTTCCTGTCCCATAAATGTTGGAACTCCTCCAGATCAGTCCTAGAAATGTTTTTTATCTACTCGCACTCTATCTCTAGGGCTGTTGTTTTAAATTCCATTTCTATATTGTCAGCTCTCAAGTATAAATTTCTAGCTCAAAGTATTCTCTAAACTCCATACTCATACATAATTATATGTATGACTGTTCTATTGATATCTAATTGTCTGTGCAACTTTTCTATTTTTTTAATTTTAAAATATTAAGGGGCTACAATTGTTTTTGTTATATAAATGCTTTTTATAATGCTTAAGTTGAGGCTTTTACTGTATTCATCACTAGGCTACTGTTCATTGTACCCAGTAGGTAGGATTTTTTTGGGTTTTTTTTAATAGAGACAGAGTCTCACTTTATCACCCTTGGTAGAGTGCTATGACATCACAGCTCACAGCAACCTCCAACTCCTGGGCTTAAGCGATTCTCTTGCCTCAGCCTCTGGAGTAGCTGGGACTACAGGCGTCCGCCACAACGCCTGGCTATTTTTTTTTTTTTTTTGCAGTTCGGCTGGGGCCGGGTTTGGACCCCCCACCCTGGTATGGGGCCAGCGCCCTACCCACTTAGCTATAGGCATCGCCCCCCAGTAGGTAGGTTTTTACCCCCCCACTTCCTGATTTCCAGTGATCTTTGCATTTCCAACTTTTCTATTGATACCTCAAATTTTAAATGTCTACAACTAAATTCTGATTTCTTCACCATAAACCTTATCCTTCGTTATCCTGTATTAGTACATAGCAATACCATTTTACCAGGTACTTAGGCAAAAATTTTAGATTCAATCTTGGACTCTTGGTTGTCTCATAATCCATATCCAAAGCGTGGAGCAATCTTGTTGGTTCTACTGTCCTGAATCTGACCACTTCTCACTCCTCAAATTCTACCTTCTAGTCCGGGGATTACTGCAGTAACCTAATGGTCTCCCTATTTACACATTTGCCTCTCTCTTCTTTAATCTGTTTTCTAGACAGAATCTGAAATTATTTTACTATCCTGCTCAAAATCCTCTAGTAACTTCCCATCTACTAGAAAACACTAAACCTCAACCGGGGTTTAAAGGAGTTTATGTAACTAATCCTGGAGATCTCCAACCCCACCTCTCATGCTTTCTCGCTCCTTTCAAATTGCTATGCCTTCCATGCTACCTTTTTAGGGTGTTGGCGCTTGTTCTCTCTGGAACAGTCTCGCAAACGTGCAGCTGGCTCTTCCCTTACTTCATCACTTTTCTGTTCTAAGACCTTCCCTGACTATCTTATGTAAAAAGCACCCCCAATTGTCTAATGACTTATCTGACATTTTAATATTTGACTGTTTGGATACTACCATGCTACTTACTTCGACACACCTCCCAAGACACACACAAGAATACTTGCTCTAAGAAGCATTCATTTTGTTTCTCCCTGAATCTTCACTGCCTAAAACAGTATAGTTCTCAACAATATTTGTTGAATGAATAATGAATGAACATCTTGATACCTTATATAAGCAGTATGGTACACATTATTATCTCCATTTGATTGATGCTTTAATGTACCTCAGGTAATTGTTAATCTAATATAAATAATTATATCTTTGTACAGATGTTTGTAAAAATTTTTCCATTAAAATGGGATTTTGTGCCAAAGGAATTATCGAAACTATTCAGATGTTTGCTTTGAAATAGAGTGCTATTATATGTATTTTACGAGGAGTCACCATTATAGTTTATAGAAATTGGAAATGCAACTCTCAATCAACTTTACCAAAAAAATACTGTTTTTTAGGGACAGGCATGATGGTATATTATACACAGCTGACTCTGGTTTTAACAGTTACATTCCAATGGGGGGGAGGGTCAAAGACTGACTACCCAACTGTTTTTGCATATTTTACTGTCCTGCTTAAACAGATGTGGAATCAGTTCCTGACCCCCAACCCATTGGAATGCTACTATTTTAATGTACAACTTGGTATTTTATTATGATTTTTCCCCATTGGTTGAGATTTGATATAATAATATTTAAAAATAATTGCTTCTGGGTTGTAGAAGAAGCTATGCAATATAGCCTGAGTTTAGTTTTTAACTTCATTTTGTCTTTTTCCTTATGTACAAGACTATTTAAAATAGAATGTGGTTCCTAGATGGGTCAGTACTAAGGAATCACTTGGATCACTGAGGTTTTATCTTTCAATGTAATTTAATTTTGTAATACTTTTACAACAAGTAATAGGAAGTATGTTCTTTACTTTATGCTTGATTAGGTCGTCCAGCTACAGGAATGGATGATTAAAATCATTAACGATAATACAGCTATATGTGTAGAAGGAAAACTGATGTAAGTATAACATTTCAATATTCTTTTAATAAAACTTAAGAAGATAATGTGTATAAGAGCTTGGATAAGGTGATGCATGAAAAACAGCATCTTCCTAAAAACAAAGACTGTCTAATGAGGTAATTAATTGAAGACAAAAAAGTAAAATGACCATGCAGGGCCTAGCCATGCTACTTGTTAGTAGCTTTCTTGTTTTTGCCTGTTTACTCAAGTTATTTTTAATTTGACAGCTCAAATTTGTATAGTGCTTTATTATTTTCTGAGGCGCTGTGGTGCTAAGTGGACTGGTATTATCTGCTTAATTATATATGATCAGTTAATATTTGCTACCTACATTTCAGTCCAGATTCTCACATGTAAATTGGGATGACCAGATATTTTACTGAGCCAGAAAAGGAATAAAAATTATTTAAAACTTTGCCACACAGCTACATATTAAGTAATCATTGGCACTTTCTGGTTCTCCCTAAAGTGTGAACATCATCAAGTAAGTGAGCTTTGTCTGATTCAGCTACTCTGTTAGCACCATTTCCTAGTCTGCGAGACCAGTTTCTTAGAGCTAATAAAACATTAAAATATCACTGTTTAAGGTACTTATATTTGAGGTATTTATATAAGTTGGGTATATAAAATTTGCAATGTCTATACTGTATCTGTCACTCTGCCACCATTTCCTTAATGTACAAGAGGCAAAGTGGATTGCTTTGTTGGAATCCCACTGCTGCTCCTTACTGCGACTTCGTTTCTTCATCTGTGCAGTGTGGATAATTGTATTACCTGCCTTGTTAGTCGAGTTGAGGATTAAATGTAAGACTAGAGAACAGTGCTTTTAGAGTATTATTTAAATTATTGTTACTATGATCCTACTTGACCAAATTAAAGGAACTTAACTTATTTATTATATTAGTGATTAATATGTTTATTCATAATATTAACTGATGAATAGGAGAATCCTCAACACTTACCAAATACATCTCCATATTTTGCTCTATTTTATATATATGTTTAGCTTAGTTTAAAGAAATATGAAGAATAGGTTGATACTATAGTTTTTTTTTTCCCAACTGGAACTTCTTGTTAGTAGTTTCCAAAATGAAAGATAAATACATTTGTTATATAGTGAAGGTAAAAAAAAAATCAGGGTGGCTCAGTGAGTAGGGTGCCGGCCCCTTATCTCAAGGATGGCGGGTTTGAACCTGGCCCCCAGCCAAACTGCAACAAAACATAGCCAGGCACCTGTAGTCCCAGCTATTCTGGAGGCTGAAGCAAGAGAATCGCCTAAGCCAAAGAGCTAGAGGTTACCGTGAGCTGTGATGCCACTGCACTCTACCGAGGGCAAAAGAGTTAAGACTCTGTCTCTTTTAAAAAAAAAAAAAAACATCAGATTAGGTGGTTTCAATCTACATTTCTACACAAAGGTTAATATAATGTAGACCCTAAGGGAGAGGTACAGGGAAATCATTCTTTGGAAGCTTAGTTAAGCTGAAGTTGCAAGGATTGCCAGCACCAGATATTTAGAGAAGACTTATCTTCCTTGATAATAATATATTTTATAGTTGGGACATGGTTTGGCCACAGTACAGTTTCTTGGCACATACTCTAAGGCTCACAGTAGCCAAGCAGTTCTGAGTTCTACAGTGTTCTTTAGTCCCCATATGTTTTGTAATTAGATTTATGGCATTGTTAGTGTTGCTGTAACTAGAGTGCAGAATTACTGCTTTCTGTTATAACTTTGTATATACCTATATGTGCATTGTGACTACTGGTAAAATGTGAATATTTCAGCCTTATGAAAGTGGTTTTTTTTTTCTTTTTTTGGCTAGAGACGTCACTAACATATATTGGCACAGTAACGTAATTATAGAGCGGATTGAGCACAACAAAGTTAAGACTAAAACAGGCAACATTTATATGTTGAAAGGAATGATAGACCAGGTTTCCATGAAAGAAGCAGGTAAGTGACTGTCATTAATTGATGAATTATTTTAATAAGGGAAGCAATTAACTATAGTATTAACAATAACATATATTTTTTACCTTTTAATTAGATTTTTTTAAAGTTAAGAATAAATGAAGCCTCCTAATTAAAGCAGAATTGATCACATTATATAAAATTTACACAGAATTGATGTTTTTCTGATTTAATCACTTGATGACAATTTTAATAAGTTCAGTGATTTTTTTTTTTTGTAATTAAAGTTAAATACTTCTTATTGCTGGGTGTGGTGACTCACACCTATAATTGTAGCACTTCAAGAGGCTAAGGCAGCAGAACCACTTGAGTTTAGGAATTCCAGACCAGACTTAGCTACATAGTGAGACCCATCTCTACTAAATGTAGAAAAAATTAGCTGGCCATCATGCAGACACCTGTAGTCCCAGCTTCTCAGGAGGCTGAGGTAGGAGGATCATTTGATCCCAGGAATTTGAGGTTGCTGTGAGCTATGATGACACCATGGCACTCTACCCAGGGCAGCAGAGTGAACTCTATCTCAAAAAAAAAACCTTATTTATAAGGAATTGCATTTATAAGAATATAATTTAACTCCCTCATTTCTCTTTGTTGAATTCACCTGGCATCACCTCAGTCTTGGTATAATCTCATTTTCTGCCTATGCCTTGTACATAGCTCAATGTAGCTGTGGAAAAACAGACTTTAAACATGTCATTGCTAGCAATAAATTATAATCCTTTAGTGGTCCCTTGTATTTGCTTGGCATCCTACCATATTCCCTTAATCATTCACTCTCTTCTCCTTCCTGACGACTCTTCACGTTTTTTGAAATCTCCTCCTCGACCCTCTTTCAGGTGAGATAGCAGAGGAAAGAGGATGTCCTTGAGCCCTGGGAACAATCAGAAGAGGGTTTCCGTACCACGTCTACTACCTGTACCTGCTGTTATAGTGGATGAACTGTCTGTGTTCTGTCTGAGTCAGCCTCCCCATTTTTGTGCTAGCTCCCATTTTCCCTGTTTTACTCAAGGACATTGTTCCAGTAATTCTTCTCCTTAAAAGAACGCCCCCTTTTAACCACACTTCTCCTTTCAGCCACAATTGCTCTCATTTACAACAAAACCAGTCCACATGATCTGTCTGTACTTAATATTACATATGTAATTACTCTTGAATTCTCTTCCATTTTTTTCTTGAACTCTCCTTAATCATGCCTTATTGAACTTTCTTGAACTCTCCCTAATCATCCCCAATTCTTCTCCAAAACAACCCATATCAAAGTCACCAGTGACCTCTGTATTGCTAAATCCTGTATATACTTAGCAGAATTAATCACATTTACCTCCTTGAAAGGCTTTATTTGCTTTCTTGAATACTATGTTCTACTTTTCATGCTGCCTCACTGCCTTGTCTGTTCCATCTTAGTTTATGTATTTTTCTCCTTTTTACCTTTAAATAATGAGGTAGCTGGGGGCTCTTTCTAGACTCAGCACTGTGCTGATTCTTTTTAGTCTCTGTATGATGACAAATATTAGGCATCTCAAATTTAATGTCTAAAACCTTCTTTTCTCCCTTAAATTTGCATAGCCTATAGTTTTCTCCGTCTTTCCATGCATCTAGTGGTGACCAAAACTCTGAGAGGCATCCTTAAAACCTTAGTTTCTCTCATACCCACATATAGCGTATCAGTACATCCTATTGGTACATCTCCAAGTTATCTAAAACTTGGACCTCAGTAAGAGAGACTCTTAACCTAACAACAGCAAACACTGTAACCTAATTCTTTGTACACTCAAGTTAACCTGAAACAGTAACAAAAATAAAACTTGGACCTCTGCTATATCACTGTGGTCCAGACTTTCCTCATCTGTCTGGATGGTTATAATGGGTTCTTAACTGGTCTCGCTCTTCTCTTGCTTTTCCGCAAACTTTCAAAATACCAGCTCTACAGTCCTATTAATAAAGTAAATCGGATTCTGTCCCTCTTCTTGGAATCTTTCCATAGCTTTCCGTCTTGCCCAAATTAAATAGTCAGATCCATAAAATGACCCCAAGGCCTTATATTAATTTTCCATGATCCCCACTGCCTCTGTTACCAATCTGAGTAGCATCCTGATACTAACTCCTCCTTGTCCCACTTCAGCTACACGAATGTCCCCACTGTTTCACAAACTGACAAAATATACTCTTGTTTAGCATTTTACCTTCTAGTCCCTCTCCTTCTAACCCTGTATTGCCACATGGCTCACCCCTCATGTCTTTCAGGACTTTGTTCAGATGTCTCTAACTCAGTGATGACTTCCCTGACTATCCTTTTAAAACTGCTATCCACTCTACCCCCCCATGAACGTACTGGTATCCTTGTCCATTTCCCTGCATAACTATCTAACAAGCAAGATATTTTACTTATTGGTTAGTTTTCTCTGTTACATCAGAAAGCACATTCCATGAGGGCAGGGATTTATCTGCTTTGTCAACTGCTGAATCCTGATTATCTATAACAGTGCCTGGGACATAGTATGTATAAGCAATAAGTACATATCTCATGAATGATTTAATGAATTAACGATGTCTCTTTAAAATTCTAAGCTTTTAAATAATTTTTTTGTTCATCCTTAAATAGGATATCCAAATTATCTCATAAGGAAATTTATGTTTGGATTTCCAGAAAATTGGAAAGAGCACATTGATAATTTTCTAGAACAATTAAGGTAGGGTGTTAACAGTTTTAAAAGTTAACTTTATTGACGTATAATTTACATTTAATAAAATGCACCTATTTTAGGTATTAAATTATATATACTCATGTAGCCAGTGTAACATGATTTGAGTTGGGGGGGAGGTTGTTTGGGGTTTTTTGGAATGGCAATTTGAAGTCGTGTTTGATCTTGGAAGAATTTTAGAAGCAAATACACTTTACTAATTTCTGTTATTTTGAGTAAATCTAAAAGGAAAATAAAACTTTTGACATATTTCAAGGAGTTATCCTCTATTCTCTACCCTTCAAAATAGAGTTATGTAGTCTGAAGTTCTTGGTCTTTTTGTTTTTCATTTGTTCTTTCAGTAGTTATTGAGTGTCAGCTACTTAATAGTCACTATGGTTGACACTGAGAAAACAAAGAATAATTTGATAAATGCTTGCTCCTGAGGAGCTCGAAGGGGATACAGAGTTTAAGGTTAATCAAAGTGCAGTGTAATACGGGACTTGTAACAGGGACTACTGTTTTTTTTTTTGTAAAGGACTGACAGTATTCTTACTGACATGTTGCTTCAATTGCATCTCTTCAACTCTGCTTTTGTAGCAAAAAAGCAGCCATAGATAGTGTGTTAATGATCATGGCTATGTTTCAGAAAACTTTACTTAAAAAACAGACAAACTGGCAGTTGTCCCCTAGTTTACTAATAGCAGATTAAGTAGGAATTATAAGAACGTAGTATAGGAAGTAGTTAAGAGGTTCTTTTTGAGTCCATTGACTTAAGACATGATACTTGAGTTCTTTGTGGGGTAGGAAGTAGAACAAATGAAGAATTAAAAATGTTTACGTTTAAAGATACTCTTTGCTGAGGCAGAAACAGCATTACCTGAGGAGGTTTACTTTGTTTATTTGTAGGGGGGTTTGTTTTTTGAGAACCAATATGAAAGGGTTCTAATTATTTTTAGAGCTGACGAAAAGAACAGAAGAAAAAGACCAGCTAAAAACAAAAGATTGGAAGATGTGTGTCTAATATACAAAAATCAAAGAAAAATAATGCAGGGAAAAAGACAAACAGAAGTTCTCCAAAAGGCCAGCACCACTTACGACCTTGATGGTGATAATTTAGGTATGTTTGATATTTATTTCTTTTAATATAGTGGTAAATTCTTATGTGAGTTCTACAATGTTTATTGTTTATAATGTATGTAGTATTGTGTTTTTAGACCTATACTACCCTAAAATTCATGCTCTTTCCCTACTAAATGGGAAGTAACCTTAGTGAAGAGTGCTCACGGTCAGCATTTAGCTTACTTCATTAAGTATCACCTTGTCATTCATCAGAACATCAAAGAACACTGATAAATGTATCAATGGAAAATGATCTTTTATTTTCCTAGACTCAAGGTATTTAGGCTACCAGCCTACCCTAAACCTATAGTAAAGACTCATGTACAGTATCCATAAAGTTTGTATGCAATTTAAAATATTGTCTATTTAGGCTCGGTGCCCATAGCACAGTGGTTAAGGCGCCAGCCACATGCACTGAGGCTGGCAGGTTCGAACCCGGCCTGGGCCAGCTGCATAACAGTAATAACTGCAACAACAAAATAAAATAGCTGGGCGGGTGCATGTAGCGCCAGCTACTAGGGAGGCTGAGGCAAGATAATCACTTAAACCTAGGAGTTTGATGTTGCTGTGAGCTGTGACACCATGGCACTCTACCGAGGGTGACATAATGAGACTCTGTCTCAAAAAAATATATAGTCTATTTAAAATACTCTGTCTCAGTCAGCATCTGTGGCTCAGTGAGTAGGGTGCTAGGCCCCATATACCAAGGGTAGTGGGTTCGAACCCAGCCCCAGCCAAATTGCAACAAAAAATCGCCCAGCATTGTGGTGGGCGCCTGTAGTCCCAGCTACTCGGGAGGCTGAGGCAAGAGAATCACCTAAGCCCAAGAGCTGGAGGTTGCTGTGAGCTGTGACGCTACGGCATTCTACCAAAGGCAACAAAGTGAAACTGTCTCAAAAAAAACATAAAATAAAATAAAAATAAATAAAATACTCTATCTCAATAAATAAATAAAATACTGTCTATTTTAAATTGCACATAAACTTTATGGACACCCTGTATTTTTGTATTAAATTTCATTCATGCTAATAGACAAAGCCAATTTTCTTTCATGAGGGAAATGTCGTCTTTTCTTGAGTGACCATTACTATAAAGTAAATGGCAGAACTGTTCTGTCCCAACTCTGCCAACATTATTATCTACCTCCCATGTCTGAAAAATATATGAATGCCCCTGAAAAAAAAAAAAAAAGCAAGAACATTAACGTATAGTCCTTTCTAAATAATATGGGTGAGTAAAGTTATTAAAATCTGTCGTATACATTTCTGCCATTTTTACCTTGATTTTGTAACTAAGACCTTTACAAAACTCAAAAAAGTATTCACGATTGCTTCTGCCAAAAACATGGTACCATCCTAGGATAATAAATGTACTTTGGGCGCAGTGGCTTATGCCTGTTATTCCAGCATTTGAGAGACTAAAGCATGAGGATTATCTGAGGCCAGGAGTTTTGAGACCAGCATGAACAACATAGCAAAATCGTGTCTCTACAAATTTAAAAATTTAGCTGAGTGTGGTGGTGTGCACCTGTAGTCCTAGCTGCTCTAGAGACTAAGGCAGGAGTATCTCTTGATCCTAGAAGCTATCTGATATTACTACTATACTCCAGCTTGGTCAGCAGTGTGACACCCTGTCTCAAAAAACAAATGAACAAACAAAAAGTACATCCCATTCCCTTCTCCCCATTTGAACTACCTCCCACCCTTGAAAAGTTTTTGCTTATGCTTTCTAGTACAGAGAAAGTAATAACAAATATACAGATGGCTGGCAAGCCGTCATGGTAAGTATAGATGACTAGGCAAACAATTCCACTGCTTAAGTTCCTTCCTTCTTAACTCTTCCTCTTTTGATCAAAAGACACCCTACTTTCCCCCAAATAATGCATTTTGTTTATTGTCATTGCTAGACTGTCTTTAGTATTCTGGGTTCCTGGGGCTGCAGCATCTACTATCTACCCTTACTAACGCCTAAATTAAAAAAAAAAAAAAAAAAAAAAAAAAAAGCCCTGAAAGTATATGTCAGTTTTAAAACATTTGTTAGACTTTCTTTTTACATATCATCTCTTCTCTGTTCCTTCTTTTACTTAAAGCCATCACTTTTTAGGAATTTAAGCTGACTTATGAAAATTATTGGTAAAGTGTTTGAGAAAACAGGTAGAAGGGGGTAGAGTACAAATTTAAAAGACTAAAGTTTATGGCTCTGCGCCTGTTGCTCAATGGTTAGGGCGCTGTCCACATAACACCAGGGCGATTGGGTTCAAACCCTACCTGGGCCTGCTAAACAACAATGACAACTGCAATAAAAAAATAGCAGGGTATAGCTGGGCTCAGTGGCTCACGCCTGCAATCCCAGCACTGTGGGAGGCTGAGGCGGGAGGATTGCTGGAGCTCAGGAGTTCGAGGCTTGTCTGAGCAAGAGTGAGACCCTGACCCATGGAAAAAAGTGATAAAACCCAGCTGGGCATTGCGGGGAGTGCCTGTAATCCCAGTGGCTGTGGAGGCTGAGGCAGGATGATGCCCACAGCCCAAGTGTGAGGTTGCAGTGGACTACGATGCCATTGCACTCTGCTCAGGGCATAGGGTAGAACTCTGTCTCGACCAAAAAAAAAAAAAAAAAATAGGGTGTTGTGGCAGGCACCTGTAGTCCCAGCTACTTGTGAGGCCGAGGCGGGAGAAACACTTAAGGAACACTTTGAGGTTGCTCTCAGCTGTAATGCCACAGCACTGTACCCAAGCGGACAGCTTGAGACTGTCTGGAAAAAAAAAAAAAAAAAAACTGTTTTACAAGCCAGCTGTGTCCTTACGCAATCACTCAAGAAGCATTTTTAAAGCATCTTTCTAGAACCTCAATCTATGTTAAGTGTTAGGAACTTAGAGATGAATAAGACATGATGCTCCCCACCATAGGAGCAATTAGGGGCAGATACTACTATATTTTTCTTATGTGATGCATTCGATCTCAGTTTTAAACGATTAGAAACTATCTTCATATCACAGAAGTTATTTTGAGTGGTTATCAATACTGTTATTGTTTTTATTTTTTATTTATTTATCTTTTTGAGACAGAGCCTCAAGCTGTCGCCCTGGGTAGAGTGCCATGGTATCACAGCTGACAGCAACCTCAAACTCTTGGGCTTAAGTGATTTTCTTGCCTCAGCCTCCCAAGCAGCTGGGACTACAGGCGCCCGCCCCAATGCCTGGCTATTTTTTGGTTGTTGTCATTGTTTGGCAGGCCCGGGCTGGATTCAAACCCACCAGCTCTGGTGTATGTGGCTGGTGCCTTAGCCGCTGAGCTGCAGATGCTGAGCCTGTTTTTATTATTTTCATTACACTTTTTGTGAGGAAAACAACTAAATAAAATAAAACTACTTCTAACATAAAATAACTAAGGTTATATAAAGGGACTAACCCATCATAATTTAAAATGATGTGATTTTATTTTTGTGTTTTAATTATTTACCTAAAATGAAGTTTTATGTATTATAACCTGTATGTGATAGTATTGTTCTTAAAATACTTTATCTCTGTTATGACACTTACCAGAGTGTATTATAAATGATTACATGATCAGCCTCCTTCACTGTATGGTAACATTCTCAAGATCATTTAAAATGTAGCTTATGGAAGAATAATAAAAATATTTCTTTTATTTATTTATATATATATATATATTTTTTTTTTTTTTTGAGACAGTATCACTATGTCACTTTCGCTAGAGAGCTGTGGCATCACAGTTCACAGCAACCTCAAACTCTTGAACTTAAGTGATTGTCTTGCCTCAGCCTCCCAAGTAGCTGAGACTACAGGCACCCGCTACAACGCCTAGCTATTTTTTTTTTTTTTTTTTTTTTTTTTAATTGCAGTTGTCATTGTTGTTTAGCAGGCCCTGGCCAGGCTCAAACCCATCAGGCTTGGTGCATGTGGCCGGTGCTCTAACCACTGAGCTATGGGTACCAAACCAATAAAAAACATTTCTATACTTTTTTGAGCCTTGTTCTACTTTCTGAGAATTTTAGTTCATTAAACATTGAGCTTATATATGATTTTGTTTTACTCAAAATTTTAATTAGCATGGATTTAGTTATACATTAGATTATAGGAACTAATTGAAACTTAATTCTGCATACATGAATGAATACAAGAGAAACAGTTCCTAGCTTTATGTTTAGTTGATACGTAGTTAGGATGAACAGGAATTTGTATTTACAAAATAGGTTAACCTTACGATTTACCTTTAGAAATGTGACAAAGGAGATCCAGTACAGAGACTTTTGGTTAATATGACTAATTTTTCTTCACTTTTGTGAGAAAAATAAAACTGATTTAAACAAAACATGGCCCTATACAGAGTGAGTCTGTCCAAATATTCAAGTTACAACAAATATTTGTGATATTAGACAGATTTTTTTCAAGGTTAATTCTTTAATGTAGAAAAGTAGCTTACTTTTTTGTAATTGTTTATTGAATTCTCCTTTTTTTTTACTCATAGAACTAAAGAATACTAAGCAAAGTGGGTTGCCTGGAGCTACAGAATTAAATGGTTGCCATACTAAGTGCCAAAATAAACCACCATTAAGACTCTCAGATGACCAAATAAATAAAACTATGCAAAATGGAGGCAGAGATGACTTATCTAATCAGGTAATGTTTGCTATTTTGAGGGATGACATAGCACTAAAAAGGTTAGGGACCATATCACAAGATGATAAAAGTTCTGTTAAGTATCAGCTTTTCATTAACTTCGGGACTGTAGGTATATGTCTTGATATTTATTTTCCCAGCCTCTCCTTGAAAAAATGTAGGCAACAAAAGTTGTAGCTTTTAGGCCTCTCTGCTTCCGTGACCCGAAAACCGAAAGTTTACTTGGTTCTAATTATGAATAAGTACTTTATGTTCTGATTTTGAACAGATCTGGTGTATTGTGACATCTTTAAAAAATGTATCCATTCAGCTAAAGGGTTTGCAATGACAGGGAATTGCAAACCCTTTAGCTGAATGGGTTTGTCTCCTCTCTCTCCTGAAACACTTTTCACTGCAGGGAATGTATTTAACAGACCACCTGTTACATTATTCTGAGCACTTCTCATTTCTTTGCCTAGGAAATGTGTTCTCCAATTTGGTCTTGCATTTGGAAGATCCTTGTGTTCTTCCAATAAAATGTGTTTTTTAGAGAAAAAAAAAGTTGTAGCTCTTAGACTAAAGCTTAAAATAAATAAAATATATAGAAAAGCACTTGAAAAATAAACCAGAATGTATTAAATTAATAAAAGAAATGTGTAAGATAATTGCACCAGATTGTTCATTGCAGTTTAATTCATAATAGCCAAGTCATAGAAGAAGCCCAAGTGCCCATCAACCCATGAATGGATTAATAAATTGTGGTATACGCATACCATGGAATATTATGCAGCCTTAAAAAAGATGAAGACTTTACCTCTTTTACATTTACATGGATAGAGCTGGAACATATCCTACTTAGTAAAGTACCTCAAGAAGAAAGAAAAAATATCCAACATACTCAGTACTATTATGAAACCAATTTACAATCACTCACACTTTCATATGAAGAATACATCACAACTATGGCCCAGGATAAAGGCAGGATGAGGCAGAGGGAGAGGGAGGGGGGAGATCAGATTGAGGGAGGATGAATGGTGGCATCACACCTATGGTGCATATTGCAAGGGTATATGTCAGATCTATTAGTATAGAGTATAAATGTCTTAACACAATAATTAAATAAATGAGATGAAGTATCTATTAACCAGTGTGATGTAAGTATTCCTAATTCTACATGAAATCAGTACATTGGACTCCATAAATGCATTAATGTATACATAATGTATGTGTTTATGATTTAATAAAAAAAATTAAAAGAAAAAAAGGATAATGAATACCCTACTGGTACTTCTAAATCTTAAGTTCTGGCAAATGAGTTTCTGAGCCTCCACTAATAAAATCTGTAGAACTCTTGAGTACCTAGAAATTCATGTGCTTAATGCATTTTATGAAATGCTTAAGGTTATGTTTAGATGGGGGTTGTTAAAATAAAAACATGTTATCTTTTTTACTTGAAGGAATTCATTGAAAAAAAAGAAGTAAAACATTTGTGTTCAAAGAAACTAAATTGTGAAAGAACAAATGAAAGGATAATTCAAAGTCAGAAACAAGGTAATGTATATATGATCTATGTATAAAAGACTTAATAAAAGAAAGAAAGAAACAAGGTAATGTATCTTTGATGGTTTTGTAATCATGAGAAGAAAGGTACTATTTGAAATGTTTTTAATATAAAAGTGATCTTGTAAATTTTCTAATCTGAAACAGTAAACTATTTTAGTGATTTTATATGTTTTGTTATTTTTACATTAGATGGTTTGCATAATAAAATAATCTATTACTTTACATACCATATATAATTTGAAATATGCTTACAGGAATGTTTAAAAACTGGATCCTTTTATGAATTTAATATCATAATTTAGTTTTGTGTAAGTGTGGGGCTTTTCAGACTGAAATCCTGCATACCAAAATTTACAGAGCCTTTTCTCTAAGCATTAGCAGGTTTAAAATTTCATCTTGAGTTAGACTCATTAAACAAAAGTAAAAATGAGAAAAATGGATAAGTGTTCAAGTAAATTGAGAGGAAAGCAATATTGTTTAGACTACCACGTTTATATGAGTTAGGTTAAAGTATCTAAGAGTCTTAAGCTTAAGTCAAATTTTTAATAAAATGAACAAAAATATTCTAGATAGGAATATTTTATTCAAAATTAGAACATCCACAACTTTCAAATTCCCAGTTGAACTTTTGAATTGGATTTATACAAGGAATTAGATTTTCTTCATAATTTGAAGATACGTGATGCTAGTGAAAAATCTTACAGAAGCTTTTTAGGTTCTTTTGATTAGTACCATTTCTCCATGAACTGTAATTTAGTGGCTTCTTTTCTCTTCTGCATTCAATATTATCCATCATTCTTTTTTTGTTGTTGTTGTTCATCTTGTAAACAATGGCCCATAATATGTATAGGTTGTTGCGGTATTTCTCTGTGATAATTGGTAGGATGATTTACAATTTAAATGTATTTTTATAATTGGATAATTTTAGAGTTTCAATTAGTTTGGCTTCTTGCTACTGAAGTGTGCCCATTTTAATTTGGCTTCTTTACCTAATGACAAAGTATAATAAAGATTCTCAAATTGTTCTGTTTTGCTTATTTTCCCATGATACGTCATAGTGTTTGGAGGGATTCATTTTGGGTGTGTCTCTCTGGCCACCATAACGGGTGCAAGTGTAGCCACACAGAGTTCCGTGTTCTCCCAACTCTCTCTTTAACTAGCACAGCTTCTGTTCCATACATTACATACCGAAGAAAGTCTTAATGACCCTACTGGTTTTATTATGTCTCCTATCTCCAGAAAGTTGATTTATCAAATTTTTATCAGCTATTATGTGAGGTCAGACAATTAAGTTCACAAACTCGTCCTAGAAAAAGTGTTACATACCTCACAGCTGAATATTAACTTACGGTCACCTTCAAAGCACTCCCCTTGGAAAGGAATACACTGATGCCAGTGCCTACTCTGCCCTTCAAAGCACTTTTTCTAGGATGAGTTCATGAACTTAGTGGTCCAACCTTATATGACAAGAACTATAATGGCCATTCCAGAACAAGAGTTCTAAATTTGCTTTGAAGGATAGACTAGGTCCTGGCATTGGTGCATACCTTCCCAAAGAGAGTACTTCAGAGGTGACTGTAATGATGTATGTAGCACTTTTTCTAGGATGAGTTAGGGAACTTTAATTGTCTGACCTCGTATATGTAAAAGGCTCTGTTCTAACCGCAACAAAGAAATTCAAACCATAAAGACAAAGTTCTTACTACTAATGATTTTTTTCTAGTCTAACTGAAAGATAAGTGTGCAATTATAAGGACACATTGTAAAACCTGGCATTATTTAAACATACTCTAGAAACTTTAAAGAAGGCAAGGTTTCATTTAGTTGAGGGAATCAATACAAAGTTTGTGGACTAGGTAAGTTAGAGAATAAAATTGAAGCAGGTTGTGATTTGCTTTACTGGTGAGTGAAGGAAACTTTCTGAGTAGAATGAACAGGATTAATTTAAGTTGAAAATAAAGAAAATTTGAGAAACTTCGATGTTATTTAGATTTTTGGACACTGAGAGGTTGGAACTACATCAAGGGCCAGGCAGTGGAGCTGCTCTGTATGCTAGAAGACTTTCAAAAGTCACTGGCAGGTTTGTATAAACAATCATACGTGTTTACAAGTAGAGGGGCAGTGATTTGAATAGACCTGTACTTCAGGATTAACATGGCAGTAGGGTTTTCAATGGAACTTATAAAAACAGAATAGTATATTTTATTTGTAAAAATATTTTTTCTATGCTTAAATTTATATAGCTAATTTGGTTTTTGGTTTTGTCTTATGAAATTAAAGAAAGAACTGAAGAATTGGATGTACCCATTGATATTCTAACCTCAAGGAAACAGTTTTTCACAGATGAAGAAAGAAAAGACATGGCTGTCAGTCAGAAGGAAGCTTTTATTTTAGTAACACCACTTCATTCTAGAAAACTGATAAAGGAAAGATGCATGAAGTATAATCTGTCTGCTAACACAATTAAAGCAGTTACAGATCTTATAGTGCCAAAGCATCGAAAACAAAATCTCATTAGTAAGTTCTCGCGGACTTTAGAAAACACATTTGAGTATAGTGTAGGTCATAAAAGTAAAAGCAAGGACGATTACAGTGAGTGTGATTTGCTCACTATCAACCAGAAAATAAAAATACCGAGCCCTAAAAAGGAACAAATGGTCACCTCTGACTTGAAGAAAAATATCAAGATGTTACCAAAATTGAAGAAAATCGAAACTGAAGTAGGGATGCCATCGTATGAACATCAGTCTTCATCAGGTTTGTCAAGTGAGGAGAGTGAGACAGAAAAGGAAATTAGAAGGAAAGCTGCTGCTGCTGCTAAGAGCATCAGGGCAAGAAATACCAAAAAAACGGGGGTTCACCTGAGAAAAAGCACCAGAAATACCACAAAGAATGTGATTTCAGAATCTGAAACTGAAGAAAGTGAAGATGAATTTTATATCAAACAAAAGAAAGCTAGATGTTCTTCTACTAAAGAAAATCTTCTGAAACCTGGTGTTAGGAATTCTTTACCGATTGTTGAGGTGATGATATCTGATAAGACTAATACCCATCCCTCCAAGTGCTTAGCTGATTTAATTCAAGATGAGGAATGGAATGAGAATGAATTACAGAAACTTCACTGGTAAGTAGTTAGATTTGACTCTGAAATGTCCACAGAGTGGCCACAAAATATTTGAAGATGCAGAAATAGCAATATGGATTGATTTAATGACTTCTACCAGTTAACGTGGAAGATGTCATTTCAAAAAATGGAAAGAAGTTAAAATTTGTACAGGGGCAAGAGGAGAGGGAAAATACAAACAACCAATAGTGTTACTCTAAAGCCTACATTTGAGGAAAGTAAAAGTGACCTTTTTATTCCCATTTAGTATTTCAAGTTAGCCAAATGCTATGCTCTCACTTAGCTTCACATTTTAGGAATATTTTATAACTTAATTTACTGTTACAAAACCTTAAAGCTGAATTTAAACGTGTAAATTCCCCCTCATTTACAGGCTAGAAGATAGAGTCTCAAATCAGGTGATTTGTCCAAGGTTTCATAGTATAGAAATTGAAGTAAAGTACAATAAGAATCTTTTCTTTCATTCATTCATTCAACATTTATTTATTAGGTGCCTTATATGCGCCAGTTTGAAATGTTTGGAAATACAGAAATTAACCAAATAGACAAGCTCCTTTTCTTCAAGTAGTTTAGTAGGAAAGACAGATAATGCAAAAGTAAACCAGTAAATAAAAATAGTCAACCAATTGTGATAAGTTCTATGAAAGAGGCAAATATGAGACTGATATGGAGAATTATAGGTAGTGTGGTCAGGGAAGCTCTTTCTTGGTTAATGACATTTAAATGAAAGTCAAAAGGATGATATGAAATGGTGTCAGCCATAGAACTAGAGAAACAGCATTCCAGGAATAGGGACCAACCTAACCACAGATCCTAAGGATAGAAAAATGTCAATAGAGGAGTTTGTTGGGGTTTATTTTTAGGTTTAATAAAGAGACATTTAAGGATGGCATGATCCTTAAAGTTTGAGGAGATTTGTTTGGGGAAGTAGAAAAGGTACTAATTGCGGGTTATTAGTCTTTTGTGTTGTACATTGATACGGGAGCTGTAAAGATGGAGAAAATTGGATTAGCAATATGTAGACAACATCAACACAAATTTTATCAGTTATGTGGCACCCGACCTAAATGACTTGTCAGATGGTGGTGTGGAAGTATTAGAGAAAGAAATAGATTGGGGTTGGGAATTGAGTTTTTTTTTTAGAAATATTCTATTTAGATTGTTAAGAAGTAGGTAGAAAAACACTATGGAGTTCAGGAGAGGTCTAGGCTATGATAAAACTTCAGCTGGCATGAAGATAGATTTAACTGATGAGAACACATGAGTGCTATCCCAGATGCATACTGGAAAGCCTGGTTTCTCTGCCTCTCCTCATCAGGCAGGGGCTACAGCCTAGTGTTAAACTCTCACAGTTGTGCCTGGGACCTGTAATCAGAAAAGATTAGGCCTCATCCAGATAAACAGTATGGATAGGAAATTGGGAAAATGCTGTCTACTTGTGTCTGTCTCAACAGAAGCCTGCACCAGGGTGGTGGGGGCCTTCCCAGAGGTGCATGGAGTGTTGGTGCTTCTTTCCCTCCTTGGAGACATTCAGTGGCTGCAGGAGCACCCACAGCTCCCTGGTACCTAGGCTTTCAGAATGGCACCCAGCTCAGGCTGCTGTAGTAGGCTCAGCTGCCTGTGGGATTTCACATGTATTCCCTTTTTAGAGCAAGGTCTCTGGCATTCTCCAAGCATCTCCCTAAGTTAGGCCTGAGTGAAACCTACATGCGTTGGGGGTTTGCTTAGCCAAGAAATACATTATTTCTGTAGGTTGATCATTTATCAAAATAGACCATATATCAGGTCATAAAATGTATCTTAACAAATTAATAATAAATCATTATACAAAGAATGTTTTCTGATGATAACTGAATTAAACTACAAATCAATAAAAGATAATGGAAAAAATTTCAAGTAGTTGGACATTAAATAACATAAATCATGGATCAAGGAGGAAGTTTTAAGAGAAAGTAGAAAATATTCTGAATTGAACAAAAATGAAAATATATCAGAATTTGCAGGATAAACCTAGGAGTTCATAAACAGCCTGATGGGGTTGCTTTACCAGGTTCCTGCCTCCCTCTGATTTCTGTGGTCCATTCTGCATAAAACAAATATGTCACATTATTGTAGAGGACAGTAAGCCATTAAAAGGAAGAACTACTGCCACATGTAACAACTTGGATAAATCTCAGAGACATTATGCTCACTGAGAGAAGACAATGGGTTACATACCACTTACTTTCATTTATATGTCATTCTGCAAAAGACATCTAAATTCCAGATTAGGAGTTGCCAGTGGTTAATGGTGAGGGATAGGATAACAGAGGTAGCTTGAGGGGTTTTTCTCACTGTAATAGAACTGTTCCGTATCCTAGATGTGATAGTGATTCTATAAATCCATATGTGAAGATTCATAGAACCATACACCAAAAAGTCCGTTTTACTGAATGTTAATTTTAAGAATTGTTGTAAAAATTCTGTACTTTATACTACCTTTTTTTGTGCTTTGAGTTGCTGTTTTATGCATTAAGCATTTTTTTAATTAAATCATAACTGTGTACATTAATGCGGTTATAGGGTACAATGTGCTGGTTTTATATTCAATTTGAAATACTTTCATCTAACTGGTTAACATAGCCTTCACCTCATTTTCTTAGTTATTGTGTTAAGACATTTGTATTCTATGGCGGCACCTGTGGCTCAAGGAGTAGGACGCCGGCCCCATATACTGCAGGTGGTGGGTTCAAACCTGGCCCCAGACAAAAATTGGAAAAAACAAACAAAAAAAGGACATTTTTACTCTACATTTAGTAGATTTAACATGTACCCTTGTAAAATGCACCATAGGTGTGGTCCCACCAATTTGCATTAAGTATTTTTATTAAGAAAAATACACCTTTTATATAGTCCTAGACTTCTAAATTAGCTACACACACAAATAGAAAAGCTTGATCCCCCAAATCCTTGTAGTTCCCTACTTTAGAACATTTATATATTGATTTATTATGCAAAAGAAAGCATTCATTAACAAGTGTTTGATTCTCATAAGTGTTTGTTTTCCTTTTCTGCAAAAAATGGCAAATTGTAGTGGTCTGGTAGCTATTCCACTCAAGAGCTGATTTTTAAATTTGATTGTTAAAGTCATTAAATTTATATAAACTTATAATTAAATAAATTAAAAACAAAGGTAATACTCAAAACTCGTCACTGCCTAATTATTTTACTATATTATATGTGCACTTGAAGTTCTTTACCTCTATTGTTTCTGTATAGTAGAACTACTACTTTTGCACAATGTTTATTAATTACATATTCATTGAGGTCACGTTGGTAGCTTGAAATCGACCACAATGGGAGTATTCACCATATGGAAATTGGAAAACATTATAAATAAGGGCTTTTTAACCCCACAGAGCCAATTAAAAATTTACTGGCAAACAACTGCATGAAATCTTTTTCTAGTGGTTGGTATCCAAGTTGAAATACAAACATATTTTGTCAAAGAAACAGTATTAAAGATAAAGACTTGATATAGTTGAAATAAGACTGTTAGTACCTTTTTAGGCTAAATTGTTGAGTTACATAGATGTTTTCTGGTTGAAATGTCATCTTAGCCATAATATATAAAATATTTTGGGGGGAAGGGGTGGTAATGTTTATACTAGGTACTAAACAGTCATTTACTAGTAACCTTTTAGAATTTAACTCCTATGTTAAATTGGGGACTATCTTATATTTTTTTCTATTTTCAGTTTTCATCTCTCAACAGACAGGATTTTATCTAAAATACTGAAAATAAATTTCAGTAGAATGAAAGTAAGCATAACACTTTATAAGAGTTTAAAACCTAGAAGATAATAAGAATGCAGAGCTTATCTTCCAGTATACTTAGCACTAGTAACATTGTAGAAAAATGTGCCCAAAAGACCAAATCATTGATTAGTTGGACTTAGAAAAAAATTTCAAAAGATTGGGGATGATGTTTCAGGTTTCAGAATACAAGGCATCTACACGATCTATGTAGATCTTCATCGTAGAGTAAGTTATTGAGTGTAGGGAATAGTGTCTTCTTTCCAAATGGTTATCTAGAATGATTTCGTAAAGTTCCTTCAACACAATGTATCTCATTGACCCAGTGGTATGCTTTCAGGAGGTTACTTCCACTGATTTGAATTTCTTGTTCTCTAACTGGTTTTGGTCTTCCATAGTGCTTTTGCATCTTTTCCAAAGCACAAACCTGGTTTCTGGTCTGATGTGGCTATGGCAGTAGGTTCTCGGTCTGCTCAGGAATGCCAGAATAAGTACATGGAAAATCCCCGAGGAAAAGGATCCCAGAAACATGTCACTAAGAAAAAGCCAGCCAATCCCCAAGGCCTAAATGGTAACTTTTGTAGTAAATAGTTTTTTCCTAGTGCTTAGTATAGAGTACTAATCACTTACTAAATATATTCTATACTTATCCATTAGTATTGTATACATATTTTCTTAAAATGTTAAAGCCAGAAAGAACTTCAAAGATCTGCTTAATTGTTAAGTCTTACCTAGGTAGTGAGCTACTTCTATCAATAGTAACTTAGCAGTGTGTACTTTGAGTTTGGTCTAGAAAATCTGCAGTTGGATCCAGAGGTTTCAATATCTGAGGGTCTAATTTAAGGCCATTTGGGCAAGGTTCCCTAGTGAGAAAACTTGTAATAAATTTAGTTTTTATAGTCTCAGTTCTTTCTACAGTTACTAGTAAAAGGTATTTTGTGCCAGAGAAACCCTATTGTAAGCTTTAGGGAATTATCCAATATCCCTACTATAATTCAGTTAAGGTTTATGTTTTAGCAAAATCAATAAATAAGGCATCAGTGAGGGCAGGGATGGGAGGTGCCCTTTCTTACAACATAAAGACCTTTTTAATTACTCTCATCTTGCCTAATCATAGTTTCTTCATGAGTGTCATGTGGGCTAATCATATTACACAGGTCCAAGTGTAGAAAGAATCATTTGTTAAACTTGTAAAATGACAGAGGCTGAGTTTACTTAATATAAGTACACATTTTAAAGTTTGCAAAGACAGTTAACTTTATAGAGTAGTTACTATAAATGATCGAATCCTTATCAAAATGTTTTGCTGGCTTTTAAGGCAAGAGAGGTGATGCTGATAAGCAAACTACTAAGATAACTGCCAAAGTGGGAACTCTGAAAAGGAAGCAACAAATGAGAGATTTTCTGGAACAGTTGCCAAAAGATGATCATGATGATTTTTTCAGTACACCTTTGCAGAATCAAAGAGTACTGGTAAGAGTCTTAAGTGCATGCAATTACGGTTTTCTTTATTGATACATACTTTTTAATCTTTTTTTTTAAATTTGGGGGGATTCTGTTTGTTTTTATCAATATTGACTTTTATGTCTTTCACTTTTATGTATGGTGAATGTTCATTACTAATATTTAGGTCAAAGATTAATGGTCTCCACAGACATGACCAAAGTATGATAGGAAGCAAAATGCTGGTACATGGTATTCTCACCAGTTTCCATTCTGCCTTTCAGTGGGGTTCCAACATAATGTTTGTAGAACCAAATAGTATTTAGAAATAAAAATAATAAAAACAACCAGGCACAGTGGCTCATACCTAGCACTTTGGGAGGTCAAGGCTGGTGGATTGTGTGAGCTCAGAAGTTTGCAGGCAGTCTGAGCAAAAACAAGACCCCATCTTTGAAAATAGCCGGTCAAGGCTAGGCTCAGTGGCTCACACCTGTAATCCCAGCATTCTGGAAGGCCCAGGCGGACAGATTGTCTGAGCTCACAAGTTCGAGACCAGCCTGTGCTAGAGTGAGGACCCCCCCCCCACCCCACTCCCGTCTCTAAAAATAGCGAAGAGTTGCGGCAGGCTCCTGTAGTCCCAGCTACTTGGGAGGCTAAGGCAAGAGAATTCCTCAAGCTCCAGAGTTTGAGGTTGCTGAGAGCTATGACACCATGGCACTCTACTGAGGGCACCAAAGTAAACTGCCTCAAAAAAAATAAAATAGCCGGCCATTGTGGTGAGCACCTATACTCCCCAGCAACTTGGGAGGTTGAGGCAAAAGGATCACTTGAGCCCAAGAGTTTGAGGTTGCTGTGAGCTATGATGCCATGGCATTCTACCTACGGCTACAAGTGAAACTCTGTCTCAAAAAAAGAAAGTATCAAGACCACAGGAAAATGTGAAGAATTCAAAAGGCTGAACAAACATTTGGCAAAGTGGTCACTTAAGCTAGTAATCAGAAAAAAAGGTAAATTATATGTATACCTTCTAAATTACAGTATGTGACTGGGCATAGTGGCTCACACCTACAATCCTAGCACTTTGGAAAGCCAAAGCAGGAGGACTGCTTGAGGCCAGGAGTTCAAGACTAACCTGAGCAAGAGCCAAACCCTGTCTCTACTGAAAATAGAAAAATTAGCCAGGTACAGTGGCTGGCATCCCGTCCCAGCTACTTAGGAGGCTGAGGCAGGAGGATTGCTTTAGCCCAGGAGTTTGAGGTTGCAGTGAGTTATTACGATGCCACTACACTCTAGCCTACGTGACAGAGCAAGACCCTGTCTTTCTCGATAGAGAGGTAGATAGTTAAGGCAGACTGACTGAATCTTTTTATCAAAAAAAAATTAAACTCTCCATTGCTAACAAAAAGCAATGATGATACTGACACAGTCATGCCTCAGTTAGTGGATGCATCAGTTGAATCATCTTTTAGAAAGCATTATGACAATATATTACAAAAGCCATAAGATTAAGATTAATTCTAGAATGTTTATTGTACAAAATTTAAAAGCCCAAAATCTTCACAAAGATATGTATTCACTGCAGGTTTATCTTCACAGCAAAAAAATTAAATCTATATATTTAATATAAGGATGTTTTTCATAAACAGTGAAATGTAAGACAAAAGCCAAATGTAAGACTATTTCTAAAATATAAAAATGTTAAGAATATTAAGATTAAATAAATACATAAATGTGTGGATAAACAATTGGGCTGTTAAGTGTAAAAATTGGAAGAGTTTTGTTAGTAAGCTAGACTTACAGGTAATTTTTTCATGTACTGATTTGTTGTTTTTATTATTAAATCATCTTCAACTTAAAAAGGCTACACAGAGCTTAGGCCCCCTTTTGCTTTTAGAAGTTACAGAGGGAAATATTTTAAAAGTATCATCTGAGGTCCTCTATTCTCTTCACAACACTGTGGTCCCTTGGGGCTTCCCTAACATGCTGTCCCACCATCATATCAAGTTTACTGTGTATGTTTTAATGTAAATGATACAGTAGCAATGTGAAAAAGAGATAAAATAGAAATGGATGGCAATGTTTTAGCTCATCTTTTTTTTTGTTTGTTTGTTTCCAAAACTTTTATTTTATTTTTTTTATTTTTTCCTGTCGAAGCAGGAACTCAACTTTATTGCGTCAAGCAGCCGCTTATATAGAGTGTGGGGAAGGGGCGGGGAAAGAAGGCTGGGGAAGAGGTGCGTGACAGGGTTGGGCCAATGGCATGGTACCACGTTGGCTGTATCTAGGTAGAGGCAGTTTCAGGCCGGGCCTTGCTGAGTCATTGCTACGTGGAAGTAGCTCGATGGATCTACTTCTAGTCAGGCTCTGGAAGTTGCACTGGGGCTCCGGCACATGGCAGGGCCCAACAATTCCCTCTTTTGCTTTTTGTATGGCGGAAAAACATAGCCCCTGTCTTAGGTTGCCTGCTCTTGCAGTTTCAGTCTTACCCGTCATGGGGATACAGACATCAATGGTTTGGTCCCTGTCTTAGGTTGATTGAACGCAGAGTGATCTTACCCGTCTTTGGGTACTATGAATGTAATCCACCGTGCAGCCTCTCCATATCCTGTCTTAGGTTGTCCCAGTTTTGGGAATCTTACCTGTCATTGGTGCTATGGAGGGCGGTGAAGAAGAATAGTTAGATTCTTGATTAATGAGCCAGTGATATCGGACCTTGACCTGATTTAATTTCCTCTAACCTTTTTTGAGGGTACAGGGCCCAAAGGTGAAGGGTAAATAAGGGTAGCAGGGAAGAAGGTAGGGTAAAAAACCATGTAGGCCCATCCACAGGGGATTTTCTAAAATTTCTTTTCTTCTCTTTTCTAGATCTTCATGGAGTGTTTTGATCTTGTTTTGCACGATCTCAGATCTGTTGGCATAAAAGTAGCACTTGCAACCCTGATAATCTTCAAAATGGTCAAAGTCATAAAAAAAGAAAGTCTAAGAAACTGTCAAGAGACAATAGTTGCCTGTGGTGACGTGATAACAAAATGCAATACAGTGTTCTGAATGGGATCTTGGAACAATAAAGGACTTAGGTAAAAACCAACTAAATTTAATTAAGTATGAGCTTTCATGAACAATAATGTGTCTATATTGGTTCTTTATTTGTAATAAATATATCAAAATAGTGTTGGCAATTATAGGCAAAACCAGGCATGAAGAATAATGGAAAATCTTGATCTTATCTTCATAATCTTTCTGTAAATCTAAATGCTTATAAAATTGTTATTTTAAAATACAATTCATTTTGTACCTTCCTTGAGTTACTGTATTAACAGTTATCCCTTTATATCTAAAGCATTGCAGACATAGAAGGCTCATGGAATAGTCTTCTCACAGAAGCTAAGAGTAGAATGGTGGTTGTCAGAAGCTGAAGGGAGGAATTGGTGAGATATTGGTGAAAGGATACAAAGTTTCAGTTAGAAAGAGCAAGTTCTAGACAGTTACTGTACAGTATGTATAGTTAATAATAACGTACATGTGGAAATTATAGAAACAGTAGATCTTAATGTTCTCACCACACACAAAAAGTAGATGAGGTAATGAATGTTATTTTGATTTAATCACTTCACAGTACATACATATATCAAAGTATTACATTGTACACCATATATATATATATATATATATATATATATATATATATATATATATAACTTTTGACAACTACACCTTAATACAGATGAGAAAAATTAAGTAGTCCAGACAAATATTTGTTAAGAAAAAAAACTTATAGAGTCATGTCTTTCATGCAAATGAAGAAACATTTCTGTGTGTCTTGTGAACAGGGAATATGATTAATCCTTAATTCCAAATTATCTTTTCAGGAATAGTTTAATAATGAGTAGTGTTTGAAGATATAAACAGTGTCTGACTTCTTAAAGAAAGTTCAGGAAGGGCGGCACCTGTGGCTCAAAAGAGTAGGGTGCAGGCCCCATATGCTGGAGGTGGTGGGTTAAAGCCCAGCCCCAGAAAAGAACTGCAAATAATAATAATAATAATAATAATAACAATAATAAATAAATACATAAAAAGCAAAAAGAAGAAAAAATAGAAAGTTCAGAAAAGCTTATTGTCCATTGTAAAAGATTTGTTTGGTCTAAATTTAGGATTCCACCTTTGTAATGTAACCTATTGTATATACACTCATGTCAGTTTTAGTTTTAGTTTGTGCCCATCAATGCTGCCCCTTGTGACTTCAAGACAAGAGAACCTACCACAATACACTGATGCTCCTCCTACTTGTAGGATCATGAGAAATAATATCATTTTTCTCTGACCTGGTATCTCATGTCTATCAGTATCCCTGAAACTGCAACAAGTTATTAAATATATTATTAATTTTTCAAGTGGAATATAATCACAAACTCTTTACAGTTCCTAATACTCTTTATATTTAAATATTAAAATTGATTTTTATCATTTATGAATACATAAAATAAAGTCTTATTTTATCTAGGGGATTTGTCTTCAGTGATTTATTCTGGCATTAACTATAAAATATTAATCTTTCTTCATTCCACCCCCACATTTTCCATTTCATTTTTTTAAATTATTAATAAATACCAAATTTATTGACTTCAGGGAACTTATAATATTTTTATATATGTATTATAATCATCATAACAAACAGAAGTGGCATTAACCTCTTATATGTCAATATAAATATATTTTTTTTAATTCTTGTTGGTTAGTAAATACCTGTTGATCAAAACTTTTCTCTCCAGTCTACTATCCATTGTTTCTGATACCTTGATACCCAGGATATCCACCCCTATTCTTGGTATAGCAACTAATAACAAATGTTAGCAAATGTTAGGGTCTGTAGGAGACCGCGAGCCAACCTTGTGGAAGCAGTCACCGGTTCTTGAAGAAGGCGCTAGGAATGAGACAGTCTGCTAGCTGGCATGGAGATGTTTGGCTGTCCGCAGACAAGCCCTCAAGCAGCTGCATGCATTAATGAATAAGATTGATAGCTCATTAGCAAAGCAGGTGTTATACATTGAACATCACGGTGCAGCAGGGTGGAGTGGAGCCCGTGGGGAAAGAGCACATAGTGATCATTAAGCACGTAGCTCTTATGCATGGGCCCTCACACTTGTTGTATAATGCCTCAAGGGGACATGACAGAGGTTATTCAGTTATTCCCTGGAATATGGGAAGCCCCCCTCTTGCAGGCATTTGTACCTTCAAACCATGGTCCCAGATGCTTTTATTCGTGTGGGGACAGGGTGCCCACAGTGGGCACCAACAAGGGTCAGGGAGTGGCTTAAGAAAGCAAGGTCTTTAGCATTCATCTGTTCCAACTATTAAAAACTGATGGTTAAAATTTTTAATATTGCATCTGAAAATATCCACATTGGATTGACAATGTGTTTGAGATCAGAAAAGGAGAAACCATCCAAAGTTGCACAGTGTAGAAATTCTGAGGCCAGGATTTAAATGCAGAACTGATTAGACCAGAAGACCTTTCTTTATTTTCTATCTCCAGTGCCTCTGTTATTCTAAGAAAGTATATCACCTTCCTTTCAGTTTTTAAAATTAGGAATGCTTATTTGCTCCAGTCTGTTTACATCTGCACATATATTTCATGATTCATTATTCTCATTAAAAAGAAATGCTAGGTGACAACACAAAAGCATAATGTATGATAAGTACCTAAAAGACCCCAAGAGGAGAAACAAAAATTTCAGGGTCTTCACAAACCAGGAAAGTTGTTTGTCATCCTCTGTGGGTCTCAGTACTTTTTCTTACCTTAAGTTGGTTTATGAAATAAATACTTAGACCAAAACAAACAAACAAAACAAAAAGAAAAAAAACAAACAAAAAACCACAACACTATTGAAACTTAATATATACTAAGACCTAATAAAAATTTCAATCCCCTTGGACCACAAAACATTTGTAACAATTGTTATTAACGTGAAAAATATAGTGTGTAAGGTTTTTGAGGAAAACCTTATTTTTCCTTAAGCACTGAAATATCTTTAAAAGTACTTTTTTTGGAAATTATTTTTTCCACTTTCCAAGGCTCTAATGGAATTTTGCATAGGTTAACCACAAACAGAAACCGGTAGAAGAGGCATTGATAACCTCTCCCACAACCAGATATGCCTGCAGAAATCAATGGATTCTAGTGACAGAACTGAATGTGCATGTTCCCCTTTTACTCATAGAGGGCTGGAGAGTATATGCCTAGAGATTCAAAAAATCAAAATGAGTCTTAGAAGATTTAGAAGTCTAGCATGAAATTTAAAGCAGAATTAAGATATTAAAAAATTTATATGATCTTGAATTAGAAAAACTACCAATTACAGTTACAGATTTTAATGGGATTAGAAAAATAGAAAAGTAGGTAGCAAATATCCTCTGTTGATTTCCTTAAAAGTTATATTCCTATTATAAATTTAACCAAATTATCAGCATCAGAAATAGGGATATAAATGCAAAAGTAGTAATATTTTTATAATCATATTTTTCTTATGGGGAAATGTATTCATTTCTATAATAATTAGCTGAAAGACTAGCTCTTAAAATACGTGCTGAGCTCACCAACTGATATTTTAAAAAGTTAGTTACGGCCCTTTTCACAGTTTTGGCTAATTGGGTTTTTGCTATAATGAGATAGCAAACAAGAAAAATAGGCAGAGTCTTTCACCATAGGTTAGTATAGGAAATCACAAATTTAAGGCTGCTTAGGTTCCTCACCAGGTAGTCAGTGTGGAAGCATATCTTCACAGAGATAATGAGAAGCATGATGTATCTTCACAGAGGTAACAAGAAGCATGATGTTTTATTTCAGCAATCAACAGCAGCAACACAGCCTAACTTTTGTCATCAATGTCAATAGACCCCAGGAGTTCTCTATTTTCTGTAAAAATTCTTAAATTATTTTGTATAGTTTTGTCAAATACATGCATTTCTTGTTATCAAACAAAACAAAACAAAAAACAAAGAGTATGATATGAATATTAACTTTTTCACAGAAGACTCACAATAAACTATTTTTAATATATTTTACATAGTTTCAAAATTTGGAATTATAATTTAGCAAGCTCACTTAGATAGAATAGACAATAGTGACCTTGTATATTTTCTCCTCTTTAAGAAGCAAATCCAATTGTTGTTTGATTTGTTAGCAGTATTTCTATTTTAGAATATTGCTATGGTTGGTCTTAAAACACTGTTGATTTGCTAACATGTGATTGATTCAGACTGCTTTTGGGATGTCTACATGACTAAACATAGAAAATGTGTGTGCACACAAACATATATAATCATTTCATACTGTTACTTCTGTTTCATAAGAAAAGGATGATCAATAATTTTTAAATTTACAAAGAAGCATTTCTTTTGATATGGTTGGAAGTTTGGCCAGTCCAAATTTCATGTTAAAACTTGATCCTCGGTGTTGAAAGTAGGGCCTGGTAAGAGGTGTTTTGGTCAGGAACAGATCCCCTATGAATGGGTTGGTGGCTTTTCACTGGTAATGAGTAAGCTTTCTCTGTTATTAGTTCACAGGAGACGTGGTGTGTAAAAGAGCCTGGTGCTTCCACAACTTCCTTCTTGTTCCTTCTCTCCCCAGGTGACATGCCTGCTCTCCCTTCTCCTTCCACCTGGATTGGAAACTCCCTGAAGCCCTCACCAGGAGCAGCCACTGCCACAACACGTGTATAGCTCGCAGAACTGTCAGTCAAATAAACCTCTTTTCTTTATAGATTACTCAGACTCATATTTCCTTTTATAGCAACACAAAATAAACTAGCACATCTGTTGATTTTTATTTCCATTGCTACTGGAGCAATGTACATGTGAACTGCCTAGAGATCTTGTTAGAGTAGAAATTCTGATCTAGGAGGTCTCAGATAGAGCCTGAGACTGTATATTACTAACCAGCTCAAGGTGAAAACAACATTGCAAATCCACATGTTATACTTGAGGCAGCAAAGTATTAGAGAACACATCTGAGAAAGCATGGCTTCCTATGGTACTCTGAGCCCAATAAATCTCTTTTTATCAAGAGTAATTACCCATCTTTCATGAAACTAGTTCATTTTCCTGCATGATGGGATTCTAGTACAACAATGATTACAGATGGTATATGTGCATATAGATTGTAAAATAATCTGTGGTACCTAAACTTGGGTAAAGACAGTACGTTTCAATATTTATTTCTATATCTTGTATATTGCTTAAAAATTGTTGAGTTCATACTGGTACCTCAAACAACATAGATTTCATTTTTACCTTCTCCCTTTCCTTATTGCTAACTCCTTTTCCAATAAAGAAAAATATGCTTCTTATAATATATTGACTTAACTACTCACAGAAAGTAGTTTCAAGACTGTTAACTCATATTACTGTGATAATTATCCACTAACTAGAGTACCTTAGTCATTTAGAATTCTTGTTGTTTCATAGTCTAAGTATTATGTTCCCCAGTTTCTTGCATTAGTTCTTCCTGAGCATCATGCCATGTTCAGCTTCATATTGTGGTTGGTGTTTATTTGAAATATAGTTCACTTCATTTACTTCAGTTTATATTCATACTGGGTTTTTTTTTTCTTCATTGTCCTCTATATGTTTCTGATTTTATTGATTTTTTGACCATGTGAAACACCAGTGACATCATTCTGAAAGTGAGAATCTTATACAAATGTATACTCATAGATGTGCAATCCTTCTCATAACTTTTAATTAATTCCCATTCCTCCACCTTCGCTATCCTATTCCTATGTGTAGAGAGCCAGTCTCAGTTATTTATGCATATTTTGCCTGTGTTTATTTTTGTACAAACAAGTAGAATCTATGTCCCAGCAAAATTTTTTAAAAAAACTCTATCTTTGAGATGGTAATGTTATCATTTATAAATGTCCATATATATTTGGTCTATTTCTGGACTTTCTATTCCATTCAACTAATGTGTTGGCCTAGTCAAATGCCAATATCATGTGTTTTAATTATAAAGTATTTATAATATGCTTACTTTTTGGTAGGTCTCCACATCCTCTTAAGATTTTTATGGAAAGCAAGCAGAGATAGTATTTTGCACTCTTTTTCTTCACTTCACTTATCTTGGAAATTAGTCCATATCTGTTCATAAAAATATACTCTCTTTTTGAGGATAATAGTATTCTTCTTAAAGGTATAACACAATTTAATCAACTGTTGTATTTTATGTGAATTTTATGTTCATTTTTAATGTTTTGAAACTACAAACAACGCTGCAGTGAATAATCTTGATGTATGCATTTCATATTTTTAGAGATATACCTACAGGATAAACTACTAATAGTGGAATTATTTTGCCAAAAGGTAAGTGTTTAAATAATTTTGTTAGGTACTTCTAACTTCTTGCTAAAATGACTATACTGTTTTGCATTCCCCAGGAATAAATGAAAGTGCCTCTCTCCCTATATCCTAACCAAAAGAATGAGAATATGTTACCATATTTTTAAATTTCATCAATATGAAAAGTGAGAGTGTTGCTTTAATTTGCATTTCTTTAATTATAAGGGAAATTAAACATATTTTCATAGGCTTAAAGGAATATATATTCATTAATTTTCTGTTCTTTGTTTTATTTATCATTAGAGATTTTGGACCTTATTTTCTACTCTCTAACTTTTTAGCATATTGAAAGATATATTCTAAATTCTGGGAGATTCTATGGCTGCCAGCTTTTACTTTCTTCTGGGCTTGCTGGCTCTTCATTGCAGTTCCTTTCTCATAAGGGAGTATTTTTAGAGTATTCAAAGCTATCAAGGTTCTAAAGTTTTGATGGGAACTAGCTCAACCATGTGCCACATTGTATATTGACTAACACTTTGGCTAAAACAAGTTAAAGATTCAACAAAAATTAGAGGTGTTAGTAGTTGAAAACTATCCTCCACCCCTTAATCACAGCAAATTTCTGTCACAAAATAAGTAGATACAATCAGGGGTAAAGAATAGGACCATTTTTATAAGTAATCTATCCTAAGCATCCTGAAAAAAATGTGATGACAAATATAACAGGATTAAGTGATGTTAAATTATATTGGGGAATATTTTAAGGAATTGTCAAGGTAAAATATTTGAAGCTGAAATATAAAGTTTGGTAAGAACAAAAAATTCAATAAAGGACTTTGTTGATTAAAACTCATGTGTATTCCTCTTCATGAACTGTCTTCAAGAAATATTTTCTACAGAGATGAAGTCACAATTTAAACAGGCCTTTAAAGGTGTGCAAATAACCTTTAAATCACACATAACATAAACGTTTAGAGTAAATATTATCTCACATGTATAATTATATTAAAAAATTCTCCTTGATTAGTTATCTATTGAGAAGGAGAACCCATGCCATTACACCGAATAGCTACACTTGTTCCAACCAGTAGTTCTCTACACTAGCCAGATACTTTAATCTCATGGAGAATAATTTTAAATAACACTGTTGGAAGAACATCGAGTGGCAGAAATTAAATTAAATTCTAGGGTTGGATCTCAAGAATCAATATTGTTCTGTTTTCTTTTCTTCTTTCTTTCCTTTTTTTTTTTTTTTTTTTTTTTTTGGCAGTTTTTGGCCAGGGCTGGGTTTGAACCCACCACCTCCGGCCATATGGGGCTGGTGCCCTACTCCTTTGAGCCACACGTGCTGCTCCTACTTTCTTTTTTTACAAAAATAAAAGCATAAAAAAAAGTAGGAACTCTGAGAAGATGGGAGAAAAGGAAGAAAGCACCTGGAATTTATCTTCCTTTTCTAACAACACATTTTGCACTAACAGAATCTTCCTCATGTAACTATTTTGGATCTCTGGAGTCCACTGATGGATTTCAACATTCATGGGAAGGCTTGAAGGTAAATTGAGATGATTTTCAGTCCTATCTAGTGATATAGTATCAGCTACCCATCCCCTGTCCCAGCCCCATGGCAAGCAGCTACACATATGTTCTTGAAGTAATCTATACGCTGTGGCTTATGGGAGCCAGAATGATCAAAAAGAACCCTGTCCTCCAAATATTGGCGATCTGCATTCTGATCACTGATTGCTGTTTCTCATCACAGAAATGAAGACAAAGAAATGAGCAGCCATTGGTTTGTACCGTGTCCCCTGCTTGTAAATCCTCTACCTTGGGCTGAAGTGAATTTCAGAGAATTTAAGGAACATCTTCCTACCTTAATTTTTTCTTTTGTCTCCCCCTTGAGAGTCCAACTTTAAGGATTAGGCCATTCAAAAACAACTGCATATGTAAGAAAAATTAGAAAGTAACTACATGCTTAGGTAAAGTCACAGTCTCAGAGAAGACTTGAGAAGACCTTAAGTTTGCATGTCAGGCTGATGCTCAGCACAGAATTAGGTTACAATAATTTAAAAAAAAAGAAAATAGTACAATGAAATAATAAAATACAGCAAACTCTAGGATCAAGAGTCTGATTTCCAGGTTAACCAAATTATTAAACTGAAATATCCAGTTTTCAACAACAAAAAAAGACTCATAAGACATAAGAAAAAAAATTATGGCCACATTTAAAAAGGGACAGTTCCTTCAAAAAAGGAACTTTTGGCCAGGTGGGGTGGCTCATGCCTGTAATCCTCGCACTCTGGGAGGCCAAAGTGAATGGACTGCTTGAGCTCATGGGTTCGAGACCAGCCTGAGCCAAAGCAAGACCTTGTCTTCACAAAAAAAAAATAAAAAAAATAAAAAAATAAAAATAAAAAATTATTTTAAATACTAAAAGCTGAGGAAAGAAGATTGCTTGAGCCCAGGAGTAGGAGGTTGCTGTGAGCTATGATGTTGCCATGGCACTCTACCCAGGGCGATAGCTTGAGACTCTGCCCAAAAAAGAAAGTATTACTGAAGAAATGACTTGGTGGCTGATTCTCAAGAGAAAGACTTTAAAAGAGCTGTCTTAAATATATTCAAAAAACTGTGTAAAACATTTAGGAAAATGATATATTAATGAAATATCAATAAAGACACAGAAAAACTTAAAAATATATATACATATATGGCTGGAAAGTACAATAGTGGAAATGAAAAGTTCACCAGATATATTTAAAGACAGATCTGAGAAAGCAAAAAAAACAGCAAATTTAAACATAGGAAAATGAACATTACCAAGGCTGAAAACGGAAAGGAAAACGACTGAAAAAGAGTGACCAGAGCCTGAGGAACCTGTGAAACACCATCACGCCAGCTGACTATGCACTGTGAAAATTCAGAAGGTAAGGAAAGAAAGGGACAGAGAGAATATTTAAAAATATAATGGCTGAAAACTCCCCAAATTTGATAAAAATACATGAATATATTATAAATGTCTAAGAAACTCAATAAACAAGTAAGAAGAACTCAAAGAGAACCCATACTGAGACACGTTATAATCAAACTCCCCAAAGCCAAAGACAAGGAGAGAATCCTGAAAGCAGCAAGAAAGAAGGGACTTACCACATACAGAATACAGAGTAAGATTTTTAGCAGCTATCTCATCAGAAATGTTGGCATCCAAAAGAAAATAGGCCAATATATTCAAAATGTCAAAGTAAAAAAAAAAAAAAAAATATATATTAACCAGGTATCCTATGTCTGGGAAAAGTGTTATTCAAAAGCAAAGATATGTAACTGTCCCTGGTAGACCTAAGTTGAGAAAGTTTCTTACCAGTAAACCTTCCCTGAAAGAAATGCTTAAAGCAGTCCTATAATCTGAACTGAAAGAACACACAACAGTAACCAGAGCTATATAAAGAAATAAAAAATCTCAATAAAGGTAAAATATATGAGAAATTATAAAAGCTAGCATTATTGTAGCTTGTTTTTGTTACTTCAGTTTTTTTCTACATAATTTAAGAGATGAATATATTTAAAAAAACAATTATTAGTCTAAAAGTTGGTATAATTATTATCACTTTAATTTGTAAATCAACATTTTTTTCAACATAATTTAAGAGACTACTACATTTAAAGTATTAGTCTATGTAAGGAGAAATATAATGTATAAAGATGTAAATTTGTATAAAAATGTTACTTTCTTTGCTTTATTATTATTATTGCTTAGTACTTTGATGCAGCAATTGTCTGATTTCTGAATGTATTTATCTTTGTTCATTCCTTACAAGGTTTTTGTTTCTGGTCCTTATCTTAAACATTGTTATTAAATTTTAAGCCTTTTTAATTTTGTGAAGGCAAAAAGTAGAAACCTAATAAACACAAGTATATGTAAAAAAAAAAAAAATGTACATTTAGGTCATTAAAAGTGAAATATGTGGGAACAAGGCTTTAAAGGGAACAGAATTTGTGTATCTTATCAAAGGCAAGATGATTTAATTTTGAAGTAGAGTGTCATAAGTTAAAGATGTTAAATGAAATCCCCACAACAAAAATATCTATAGAATATACACAAAGAAAAACAAAAGATAAATCCTAACATTTCACTAAAAAATATCAGCTAAATGCAAAACAATGTAACGTAGGAAACGGGGGACAAAAAATTCCATACAGCATATAGAAAACAAATAGCAAAATGACAGTAGTTAGTCCCTTCTTATTAGTAATTACTTTAAATATAAGTGAATTAAGCTCTCCAATCAAAACAGAGACATTAGCAGAATGGAGAAACACATACAATCTAACTATATGCTATCTACCAAAAACTCACCATTAGATTTAAAAACATAAACAGAAACTGCAACTCAGTTCTGGTCTGTGGCACTGCCTGGTCTCAGCTGCTGTTTATGTTGGCAGACAGCCCTCAGAATGGGAGAAGATATTTTCAGGTTATGCCTCCGACAAAGGTTTAATAAGGTTCTCCAGAGAGAACTCAAACGTATTAGCAAGAAAAGAACAAGTGATCCCATCTCAGGCTGGGGAAGGGACTTGAAGAGAAATTTCTCTGAAGAAGATAGCCACACAACCTACAGACATGAAATAATGCTCATCATTGTTAATCATGAGAAATGCAAATCAAAACTACTTTGAGATATCATCTAA
>CAUYPK010040971.1:0-12242 GCA_963574355.1 Loris lydekkerianus
ATAACTGTACTGGAACACGCCCCCCCCCCCCCCCCCCCCCAACCACACACAACAACAACAAACAACCAAAAAAAAACAAAAAAAAAAAAATAAAATAAAAAATAAAATTATATTAAAAAAAAAAAAAAAAAAAAAAAAAAAAAAAAAAAACCATGGATGCTCCATACATCCATAAATGAAATTCAACAAAAAGGTTACAAATAGCAATTTCTGAAGGGTCTACATTATAGTGAAACCTCATAAGAATAAGGATAGCCTGTTTTATTTGTTTTTCTTTATTTTAGTGGTATGATGACTCAACTACACATACCAAAAATCACATCACTTTTATATGAAGAGAAAGGCTATGCTTTTTAAATTCTGTTTCATTCTGTATATGAGAGGTCTAAACTGGCTAAGAAAAATTAAACTATAAATTCTTATTCATGCCCCTGCCAACATAAGAATACTAAATTTTCCAAGAAATGAAAATAAAAATGAGAAAAACATCCACCAATCATTCTCTTACTTCAATAAGGTAAGGAAAGAACATGAACTTACATGTGTGTTTTGTGTGAGAAGCACCACGGTAATTATGTCTATTTATTAGTTTATTCAGTGTTTGAGAGGAAAATTAAATCATTATTAAGGACTATGTCTTAATAAGATATGAACCACTAAGGACAACTCAAATGAAAGAAACTCAAATTAACATATACTACTTTCTCCTTTTGAATATAAATGTGGAATGTAAATGTCTTAGCAAAATAACCAAGAAAATGCCAGAAAGGCTATGTTGACTACTGTGATGAAAATGTGTCAAACAGTCTGTGAACCAAGTGTATGGTGCCCACGATCATATTAATGTACACAGTTATGATTTAATAAAAAAAAATATGAGCAAAAAAATAAAAAAAATAAAAAATTCCAAAGAGAAAAATTAATAAAAAGAGTACCATATGTGAATATTTTATAAACTTCAACTTCTCCTTCACACTTGGAAACTCTTACTAACCACTTTCATTTTATTTTCTTGTAAGACCAATAGGAGATTTTCTTCTCATCAGCCAGTCCTTTCCATCCTACTGCTTCTCATTTCCATTTACAGAGAAGATAACTATCTATATACATATATATCATCATCATGACACAATGCCATATTAGTCAGTTGCCAAATACATATGAAAACACTGAATTATTACCCAGATAGTAAAAGAATAAAAAACCCCACATTCGTTAAAACATCCCTGACATGTTGTATCTTGAAGAATAAGCCTGAGTACTCTTCTTTGTATTTTTTGGATACTATCCCCATTCTGTAATCTGAAGAGAACCCTATTCTGTGGGCTAATTTTCTTTTCCTCTACCAACATTAAAACGAAGACTCCAAGAAGACTCCTACCTTAGGAAATAAAAGAAATACTTGAAAGATCCAGATACATACTTGAGTTCTTCTGCTGCAAGAAACAAAATAGGACAAAGGTGGGGCATCTCTAAGGAGTAGGGCATAATGGCCAAATAGACAGAGGAAGTAGAGAAGGACAGACACATGGGCCTTCCCCAAACTGGCAAGGAGGGTGATAATGGCAGAAGACAAGAAGAGGAAAAGAGAATGACCAACTGCTATTGATGGAAACTGGACACTTATTTTAAGATCCTTAAATAAAGACTGGGAACTTGAACTCTTTAAGTGGGAATAGGAATATGAGAGAAAAAAATTATTCTCCCTTCAATGTAGACTGTTACAGCTAGAAATTTTCTCAGGAGCTGGTGGAATGGGTATCATATAAAAAGTAAAACTCAGTAGTTACTAGTAGTAGTTTAAGACCTCTTTTTGCATGGCCAGGAGTTTAATAGGCCAACAATCCTAAACTTGAGTCATATATTGACAAACTTAACTCTATTAATAGATACCTAAACAGTGCCTTACTGAAATTCCACCCCCAAAGTAGTAACTTTTAAATGTTCTAAAAGTCTGAAAGTGATATTTTCTCTTAATGTTAAAATTTTTTATTTATTCTTTCTGGTTTCTTTATATGTACTGCATTAACACTAGTGAAGTAATCTAAAGTGAGTACATTAGGTGGATTTACATTTACTCATGTACTTACATTTCCATGTTCTTCACTAATTTGCCTAGATTCAGATCTCAACCTAGAACTTTTCTCCTGAAGGACTTCCTTTAACATTGTTTTCTTTTTGCAATGTTATAAATTATTTTAGCTTTTGTATAGATCAACAAAGGCTTGATTTATTGAATTTGCCTTCTTTTTGAAAGATAGTGTTGCTGCTTATAGTATGTTAGCTTAAGTTTTTTTTTTTTCTTCTTTTTGTATTTTAAAGAAATTGCTCCATTGTATTTGGTTTGCATTAATTCTGATGGAAAATCTGCTGACATCTTTATTCTCTCTTTTTTCTCTGGCTTCTTAAAGATTGTCTCTTTATCAGTGATTTTAATTATTTACAATATGCTATATTAGTATAGTTTTATTTGTTTGTCTCTTCTGGGATTCATTGAATTTCTTGGGTGTGTGGGTGTATGGGGTTTTGGTTTTCATCAAATTTGGAAAGTTTGTGGCTATTTTTTCTTCAACTCTTTTTGCCCTCCCTCATCATTAAGATTCTCCCCAACTAATTACAGTTCTTTGTTTAAAAAAAAAAAAAAAAAAAAAAAGTGTCTTTTATTTTGGATAATTTCCATAACTCTGTCTTCCAATTTACTAATCTGTAACAGTAAAACTGCCAATAATTCAATAAAATATATATAATTGTTCTTCAAAAATTATAATTTTCTTGGAATAATCAATATGTGAAAATAATACTTCCCAATGTGAAAATAACCATACTTCCCAAATCAATCTACATATTCAGTTCAATTCTTACCAAAATAACAACACAATTTCTCACAAAAATTTTTTTTAAAAAACCTTAAAATTAGCAAGGAACTAAAATAGAGCCCAAGCAGCCAAAGTGATCCTAAATAGAAAGAACAAAACTGGAGGTGTCATACTACCTAAGTTCAAATTATACAACAAGGCTACATTAACCAAAACAGTATCGTGCTGGCATAAAAGTAGATACATAGATCAACAGAACAGAATAGAGACTCAGAAATAAAACCATATAGCTATCCCTACAACCAACTGATCTTCAACCATGCGAACAAAAACATACACTGGGGAAAGGACACAATATTCAATATACAGTGCTGGGAAAATTTGATTGTCATATTTTTAGGAATGAAATTAGACCATTATCTTTCACGAAATGTAAAAAATTAATTCAAGATGTATTAAAGACTTAAATGTAAGATATGAAGGCACAAAAGTTCTAGAAGAAGACCTACCAAGTAACTCTTCTGGACATTGGCTTCAGCAAAGAATTCATAACTAAGACTCCAAAAGCAAGTGCAACAAAAGCAAAAGTAGACAAATGGTACTAAATTAAATTGAAAAGTTTTTATATGGCAGAAGAAATAATGAAAAAAGTAAATAGAGTATTGAAAGAATGGGATAAAATATTCACAAACTACTTATCCAATAAAGTACTAATATCCCAAACCTACAAAGATCTCAAACAACTCATCAAAGAAAAGAAAAGACCCATTAAAAAGTGGAAAAATAACAAGAACAGGCATTTTTCAAAAGAAGACATACAAATAGACAACAAACATATGAAAAGATACATAACATCTCTAATCATCAGATACAATCTTACTCCAATTACAGTGACCATTAACAAAAAGTCAAAAAATAATAGCTGTTGGCCAGAATGTCATAAAATCAAATACTTTACATCATAAATTAATGTGACCTCTGTGGAAATCAGTATGAAGATTTCTCAAATTAAAAGTAGTTCTGGCATTCAATACTGCAATCCCACTAACTGGGTATCTACTCAAAAGGGAAAAAAAAAAATAATTATATCAAAAAGTACCTGTACTTATTTGTTTATTGCAGCACAATTCACAATTGCACAACTTTGGAACCTAAATGCCCTTCAACTGATGAATGGCTAAATGTGGCAATATATGTGTGTGTGTGTGAGTGTGTGTTTGTGTGTGTATATACACATATACACCATTGGGTACTACTTAGCCATTAAGAAAAAATAAAATATTGTCTTTTACAGCATCTTGGATGGTTCTGGTGGCCTCTATCCTGAGTGAAGTAACTTAGGAACAGAAAACTAAACACCACTTTTTATCGCTTATAAGTGGGATAGCTAAGTTATTGCTACTCAAGGATACACAAAGTGGTGTAATAGACCCTGGAAACTTAAAAGGGATGAGTTTAAGAGGGAGTGATGAATGAAAAATTAAGTATTGGATACAATGTGCACTATTATGGTGGTGTGTACACTAAAATCCCAGACTTCACCGTTATGCAAATTATACACACAATGAAATTCCACTTGTACGCTCTACATCTATTGAATTTTTTTTTTTTTTTTTTAATAAAGGCAGAGTCTCACTTTATCACCCTTGGTAGAGTGCCATGGCATCACAGTTCACAGCAACCTTCAACTCCTGGGCTTAGGCAATTATCTTGCCTCAGCCTCCTGAATAGCTGGGAGTTCAGTCATCTGCCACAACTTCCGGCTATTTTTGTTGTTGTTGTTATTGTTGCAGTTTGGCTGGGCCGGGTTTGAACTTGCCACCCTCCGTATATGGGGCTGGTGCCCTACCCACTGAGCCACAGGTGCCACCCTACTGAAATTTTTTTTTAAAGATCAAACTTTAAAAATTGTAGTTTTTATGTCTAGAAGCTTGATTGGAGTCCTTTTAATATCACCATATTGCACTGGTGCAGTCCTTCCTCCAGCTTTGTGTACTTACAGAACACAGTTTTACTAAATGTTTTACTGTCTCTGATTCGCTTTTCTCCTTGTTACAGATATATCGTCTTGCCTCTTTTGAATGGGTTACTTTTGATTGGATGCCAGAAATTGAGAGATTTCTGCCTATGATGCCAGAAACTGTGTATTTTACATTACTGGATATTAAAAATTCTTGTACTCATATACATAGTTACGAGTTTTGTTCTGACCATGATTAAATTACTTGGAGAGAATTTCTCCTTTTAACCCTGCTTTTAAACCTTAGATGTAGACAGATGTAGAATAAACTGTAATCTAAAGCTAAATTAGCCCAGTATTGAGATAAAAAGTTTCTGAATAATCCATGCAATTGTCCTGTAAATTATGAGGTTTTCCTCCCTGGCTGGAGTGAACAAGAACTCACCCTGGCCTTCTGTGGTTTCTAACCTCCACCTCTAACACTTTTGAGTTGTTCTTTCCCCATCCTCACATGGTTTTTTCATGGATGTGAGCTTATCAGTACTCAGCTGAGGACTGTAGATCTCTACAGCTCTCCAAAATTCTTTCTTTGTTGCAGCTTTCTCATCTCTTGTGTTTTGCCCTGAGAACTTTAGCCTCTTGGACCTCTCTGGAGGCTCATTTCTTTTCAACCCGGGGAATCCTCCACCTGGGTCCCCCTCCTGGCATCACAGTCTAGTAAAAGCACAGGCAGTAAGGTGGGGGCAGTCTTAGGTCTTACCTCATTTGTTTCTTTTCTGACAATGTTTCATCATTGTCCTTCACTGTCTGATGTCCAAAGTCTTGAATATTAGTGTTTCTTTTTTTTTTTTTTAAGCTGTTTCTAGTGGGATGCATAGTGAACCTTGTCCCTGTTACTCCATCTTTGAGGCTAAGAAGTTTGTAGTTTTATTTTTCATGCACATACTTTTAAGAGTGTTCCTTTCTCCCTACGTTCATTACTCTTTAAAATTTCTATTGCTCCATTAAATATAAAAATTATAAACCCAAAGGGTTGTTAGGTGGTACTAGAATAAATTCATCCATGGTGGCCATAAAAGCAGAATCCAGTATCAGGTTATTTTATTATTGTTTGTTTGTTTGTTTGTTTGTTTTGTTTAAAGTTGGAATAGTGATTCCTGCCCCTTTCTTCTACTAAAAAAGCAAGACACAATTGCAAAAAGGTAAGTAATTCTTACAATCTTGAGTATCTCTTAGTTTTAAAACAGGCTCAGGATCTAAACCTTAAAAGGAACTTTCATCAAGAGCTTATGATTTTTTATGATAACAAGTATACTGTAAGTTCAGAAAAATTATATGTGATTTATAATAACAAGAGAGAAAAGAGAATTACAGAAATCAGAGATTCTAAGGACGATTCAGAAGGCACTAAAGTTTCCAAAAAGTAAAGGCCCAATAAATTTTACACATTTCCCTAGGACTTTAATGGAGCCATAATGGCCTCTCTGTAACAGTAAAGATAACTTAAAACTCAAAAAATGAATTTACTTTAGATTTTAATGTGTCAAGTTATAAGGCTAGAGCTAATTTTTGTTTTAATTCAAGCCATAGTATTTTTCTATAAAACAGCACAAGGCATGTTACTCGAAATCAATTTCCTCAATATTCTTTTGCAGGGGAAGTTAAAGATAGACAATGTCTATCTTCAAAGTTTCTGAATATCCTGAAAATAATCAATACTAAAATAGTAATTCAATAAAGCCATGTAGGATAAGATATAAAGGAATAACTAAATTTTCAGAATAATTAGAAATAACTCTGTGTATGTCTAGTTCCACTTTTAAATTAGACTTCTGGACTTTTTTTTTTTCTGTTTTAGCAAGGCAAGTATGAAACAAATCTTACTGATGAAGAGAGAGAAGATAAGTTTTCAGATCAAGAGCAAGATACAGGTTTACAGATCAAGACACATTTGCCACTGGCAATGAATGGGATCCCCTTGTTGCAACAAAGAAAAAGGCCTAGACTTCTGAACTTCTTAGTATTCAAAAACATTTAGTCCTAACATCAATAAGTCAAGCGAATATAATCAGTGATGTTACAAATAAAACAACAAAATTATGTAGGATTTTATAAAATGCAGTTCTGGTTCATGGTTGGAGGGAAGCTGGCACATAATTAAACCTATTGTTACCCTGTGTGCTGATTGTCATGCAATCCTCTGTTAACAGGAATATAGATTAAGATATCCAGTGCCTGGAAACAGGTCCACAAGTGGAGTGCAAAAGTCCAGTTAGCTAACATCGCCACTATGGACTAAACATAAATGAATCTTGTTTACTGACCAGCCTGAACTTGACATGGAAAGAAAAACTAATGACTTCCATCTTCTCTATCTTCTGCCCATCAATTTGCTTTGTGGGATCTTCATTCTTGAATACTCTAAAAACATTTCAGTGTTTCATGTAATGTTCAGGTATAGAACAGTCCCTTTATTGATAATTATAACCCACTTTTACTACTAAATGGTTTAGTCTTGTCAGTGACATGTGTTCTGATCTTTCCTTCCTTCCATCTCATTCACCCTCTTTCCCTCTGCTGCATCTTGCAAAATTGGACCAGGCAATAGCATAGGAATAATGACAAAGGGGTAAAATCGGCTCCTTTCTAGCTCTATGTTGTTAAACACAGACTGGCTGTTCCATCCTAGCAACTATCAGATGCTGGTTCTTTTACAGGACACACATGGGGTGGTGGTTGTGTTGTTTTGTCTTGTTTTTGAGGCACCTCACAATTTCTTCACTAATTTACATTCTTTGCAGAGGGTGAGGGAGAAGGAGACTGCAATTGTAATGACTTCTTTCTCTCATCCTAAACATGTAAAATGATCTCAGATTTTCTTAATGTTAGGGTGTGCGCCCCCTCAAGCAAATCATGCTCTTGAGCAGGACCCCCCTTGAGACAGATGAAACCCAGCTACTTCCTCCTTGTCACAGAAAATGCTGGATGCATTAGCTGTTTTCAGTCTAGCCCCTAAAATGGTTATTTATATGTAAATATATCGTTTAATTTCTAAGTTTATATAAAATAAAGTATATTTTGAAAAGTATATATATCTATGTATGCCAATAGGTTAACCAAAAATCAACACTAAAGATTTTGTTTGCTTTTCCTAATGTTGCACCAGGCAGGCTTGGCCTCTATTTCTGAGAAATGCACTAAACATCTGATTTATTTTTCACTTTTAAAATAAATCACTGATAAAAGCTAAATGTGTTTTTGTACTTTCCATCCCTGATTAATCCCTAGTACTTACTAGTGCTTTGTAAATAATACATGCTTTTGAATGATATCTTGCCAGATTGTTTTCAGCCGGCCCAAAGCTACACATTGAATTTTGATGGATGGTTAGTGAAACAATGCAAAAAAAGCAGAAATGAGCAGTTAATGAGCTACTTGGGATGTCATCATGGCATTTTGTCCACACGAAACTTCAAGCCAAGTGGTGATACAATGGAAAAAAGAAAAAACCTGCTTGAAGTCACAAATCTTTTTATATGAGCCTGTGAGATTTTTGTATGTTTCTAATGAAGCCATTGATGTCTACAATGGTCATTCATTTATTCAAACGTGAGTGGATAAGAAAAGTATCAGTCACCATGAAGAAAAGGAAGTAAGGAGTAAGAAGAAAGAAAAAAGGAAACAAAATCCCATAAATGCTATCCTAAGGAGGAAGCTGACAAATTCCATCACAACTAAATTTTCTGAGATAAATAATACATTTAGAGATATAAAAAGTACAAGTATGCAAAATCGAACAAGGTGAAAAACTCACTTCATACTAATCTATACTTCAACAAATTCAGTTTCTTAATGAGAGAAAAAAATAATAAACGATATTCACTATGTGTTTTAGGTATCTTAACATCTCACATAGGCCATGGTTTAAATTAAGACTTTGACAAATAAAAGGCAAGCTTCTTTCAGACATTTCCTTATCTACCATCATGAGAAAGAATGCCTAACTCATGGGGAGGTTGTAAGTGATTAAAAAGTGTATTTTAACATGTTTAACACCTTTGCTGGCGTACTGCAATCAATACATCATAGCTACACCACATTGCCTATCAGTAGAACATTGTGATTTGGCTTTTCTACCATACACTTACTGAAATGAATTAGAATTTTCTACCATACAAAGACTTACTGAAATGAATTAGAATTTTCATCTCAGCAAATTCATTTGGTAGAGAAATGGTGATTACCTGAGAATGCACAGGCTGACTGCAGAGTCCCCTTCATTTTCAAAGAAAAAAAGTGAATCAAATTGTGTTACTTTACTGATGATGTCTTATATAATGATTAAGCTGTTCAAAAATACTGAGTAAGAAGAACAAAAAATGAAAGCCCTGAGCTACTTAGGAGTTAAACCTACACCTGTTGATAAAATAAAATCTACTAGGGATATTGTGAACGGTGACTACTACAATTCAGGTTCATGATCCTATAAAAAAGAAACTTAATTAAATGACCATGGCTCTCCTCTTGCCACTAAAAATTATAGGAACTAAAGGTGAAATTCTATGAAAATCTGGCTGGCAAAGCTAATTGTAAAAAGTATAACTTCTAGATGTAATCCTACCACACTGGCATAAATAAATCCAATATTCAATTTATTTGTGTCATGCTAAATCCTCCCTTTTCAATGTAAAACATGCTGAAGCTGAGGAAAGCTTCATTTCTGGTACTCATTAACAAAACTTTTGTTGAAAATTTGTTGTAATTCCATACAATTTCCTTTCTTAATACTATTAGAGAATTAGCTTAAGAAAATTGGCTTATATTCCAGATGTTAATACAGTATTAGTCTTCAAAACTGTGTTAAACTAAGAACTCTATAATATTAATGATTTTGATGATAAAAATAACAATTACTGGGCAGTGCCTGTGGCTCAAAGGAGTAGGGCACCGCCATACACTGGAGGTGGTGGGTTCAAACCCAGCCCCGGCCAAAAACTGCAAAAAACAAAAAAATAACCATTACTAAAATGTATTAGGTGGCCTTTAAGTATTAGATGACGTGCTACTTACACTAACTATAATTTCTTATTTTAATATTGTCAATTTAATCCTTTCCTAACTCCTTCCAAAAAAAGTGACGTGGTTATATATCTATATCCATTTTACATACGAGGATAGCAAGGTGAGGGGAAATTAATCAATTTACCCAGAATCATGAAAATAAAGACATGACATATGCAGTCTAAAACAGATGCTCTGGCCCCAAAATCTACACTTGAGATCACTGCATGTGCCAGTTTTTCCAAATACAACAGCCCAGTCTCCTCTAATATTTGGCATGCTTTTAAATCAGTAAGCTGAAATAGCCTATAACACATTTTTGTACAAGAAATTAAAACAACTCTGCAGACACCGATTCTTTTCACTAATGGCATATTTTTCCCAATGTTTCCTGGAGCCTACCACATAAATTCTCAGAAAGTGAGATCAAACCTGTAATATATTAATAAAAAAGATGTTATTGTAGTATCACAAAACTTTGCAAATTTATAATTTTTAGGTATCATCCTTTCGAACTGATATCAATTAAAAAGTAGTGCAGACATTTAGATAGTTACACCCCTAGAGCAAAGTGTGCAAAAATACAGAAAGAAAAGACTATAACAAGCAAGTAGATAAAAGTAAGCCTTGAGGGTATTTCTATAATTTAGAAGCAATACTGAGAGCATCAGTAGCTTTACTGGCTATACCTAGACTATCATTAAAAATAATGAGATCACAATAAATAACGAGGCGTCCATCTTTACTAGACACACAGGCAATGTGGTTTATTTGGAAACTTTTGAAAAACACAAATCAAGAATTGCAAAATCTACATGGATGAAAACAAGGAAGCCTCTCCCTGCAAGACTGATAAGCCAAACAAGTAGAAATTTGCACAGGTCAGTCAGAAATAACTGTCAACTGTGTTTCCTGGTTGCAAAATAATAGACAACAACACACAGTCTATCTCAAAATTTTCACAACGACCTATGTATGTCACAAAATGCTATTGAAATTTTGAGAAACCAGGAAGAATTAATGAAATATGATTGAAAAGTAATGACCCAAAAGAAATACTGATAAAATTAAGCTGACATTAAAAAAAGATATTAATGTTATTTTGCTTCACCAAAATCATTATATTTTTGACAACACGGGACTTGATAATTTTATAAAATATCAATTTCCCTTTGCCTTTGCAAAAACCAAGGCAAAAAATATTATCCATGTATTATAAATAAAGAAACTTTACTCAAGAATATTATTTCAGTTGGAAAGATAACATGGCCAGTTAAGGGGAGAACTGGATTCTAACCCAAAATTCTATAACAGTAGCTGATCGTGCAGATGTAAGATTATTCTAAATGACATTTTTTTAAAAAAAATTAACATCATGGGCGGCGCCTGTGGATCAAAGGAGTAGGGGGCCAGCCCCATATGCCAGAGGTGGCCGGTTTAAACCCAGCCCCAGCCAAAAACTGCAAAAAAAAAAAAAAAAAGATTGTTTAAAAAAAAAAAATTTACACCATGTGTTAATATAATCTCTGCACTCTAGAAGTTTTCCAACTAAGTAAACTTTTAATGTGAGAAATCATAAAAAGACTAAAAATATCCTAAAAATATTAGAAGGTACCATTTTTAATAAATGTAATTCATGCTCTTTTCATACATTAAATTTCTAATTATCTATAAGTCTGTATAGATTATACCAAATAAGTTTTTAAAAATAGAAATTTAAGAGTGTTATCAAGAACTTATATAGTTTAACACAGGAAAATTGTCAAATATTTTCAAGGAAAAATATTACAAAAGAAATAGTGAAAATTTATATTTTTAAATAAATGTCATCCATGGAAGAGTAGAGAAAAGTGATAAAAAATGGAAGACATAATGACACTGAGCCTGAAAATGTTTTCCAATATAGGACTTCAACCTTGCAATGCATGCTCTAGACCTCATCTCTTTAAATTCTCAGGATCGCTCTCAGGGCTGGGTGAGGAAGGTATTACAACTATTTTCTATAAAAGGAAACTCTCAAAGAAAAGATATCATCTGAGATTATGCAGGTAGTCGGTGGAGAATGCAAGATATACAAAACAGAAAGTAGTAGATGGTAAGTCTCCAGAAGATAATTTTGGAGGAAAAACAATTAAATAGACAAAAAATAAGCATCTATTGTTCTAGTAGAGAATGGTAGGAGGTCAGAGTATGATTAAAAACAGTAATGGGCAAGGGACTTGAAGAGAAACTTCTCTGAAGAAGACAGGTGCACAGCCTAAAGACTCATCATCTTTAATCATCAGAGAAATGCAAATCAAAACTACTTTGAGATATCATCTAACTCCAGTAAGATTAGCCCATATCACAAAATCCCAAGACCAGAGATGTTGGCGTGGATGTGGAGAAAAGGGAACACTTCTACA
>CAUYPK010040974.1:0-37914 GCA_963574355.1 Loris lydekkerianus
ATATTCACTTTAGTGAAATTAATTATGATGTGTCAGGGGAATGTCTTATTTGGGTTGAGTCATGCTGGAGTTCTGAAACTGTCTGCTATCTAAATTTCAGAATCTCTAGGCATATCTGGAAAGTTCTCCTTCATAATCTCATGGAGAAGAGACTCTGTGCCTTATGAAGCCACTTTGTCACTTTTAGGGATCCCTATAAGATGAATATTGGTCTTCTTTGAATTATCCCGGAGCTCTCTGAGTGAGTGATCAGTTTTTGCCCTCCATTTCTCTTCCTCTTTGAGAGTTTGGGAGCGTTTGAAAGCTTTGTCTTCAGTGTTGGAAATCCTTTCTTCTGCTTGCTCCATTCTGTTACTGAGGGATTCTACTGTGTTTCTCAGATGTTTGAGGGCTAAAACTTCATGTCTCAATGTGGCAAAATCTTTGGTTATTTGGTCTTTGAATTTGTTGAATTCTTGAGATATATTTTGGGTTACTGCTTGGAATTCTAATTCGATCTTATTTGCTATCCAGATTCTTAATTCGATTTCTGACATCTCAGCTATTTGTTTGTGCATGGGATCTTGTGCTGTGTCTTTCCCCTTGATCCCTGGGGGAGTTGATCTACTCTGATTATTCATATTACCAGAGTTTTTCTGTTGATTTCACCTCATGATTATTTTTCACCATTGCTTCTGGCCATCCTCACATTTGGGGAGGTGTGTCTCCAAGATTAGACCCCAGCAGGATCACTCTATTGTTGCCGGATCTTTGTAGGGAGTGACTCTGTGTAGTTCCTCTGTGGCTGGCCCTGCCATGGAGTTCTTATTGTGGAAGCAGCTCTGGAGTGTAACACCCAGATCCAGCAACATGGTGGGAGGTGGTGCACACGGTTCTGGGAGTGCCTGGCACTTAGTGACTTTGGCATAGAGAGCCCAAGGCTCCAGCAGTCTCTTGCCAGAAGAACAGCTTTGCGCAGAGGTAGGGAGAGTTCCAGAGGGCACACAGCTACCAGAGTCCCTGAGAAGGACCACACACCTGACCAGAGAAGCAGGCCGGTGTGGAGGCAGGGAGGATACAGAAGGGAGGACGCAGGGTTGTGCAGCTCCTGCAGTTCCTGGTTAGGGCATGAGGTGGCCCAGCAGGCACAGGTCATTGGTTGGGGTTTGTGGAGGTCTGGGCGGCACCAAGCCCAGGAGTTTGAGGGTTCTATGAGCTGTGACTCCATGGCAGTCTACCCAGGGCAACAGCCTGAGGCTCCAGTGTGTCAAAACCGGTCTCACTCTGCCCCTGATGGTTAAGGCTGTAAGTCAGCTCAGTCCCTGCCTTTTGGCTGCTCAGTCAGAAGGTTACTATCTCCCGCCCGATCCTTGCTCTGCAACCCTGAGGGCAGAGCTTGCTAGGGCAGTTCTGTCACAATGGCTCCCTGTGGCCCACAGCCGAACACTATTAGCTCCGTCTGGCTCAGCAGCTCGGTCTGGGGCCCTAGGCAATGCCCAAAGTTCTCTGCACTCCTGCTCAAGCTCTCCCCAAGCTAGTTCAAGTAGGTGCCTTGTCCAAAAACAGTGAAACAGTTTATAGATAAGGTCTTTCTGGTTTGCAGTCTCACTTCTGCTTGTACTTACAGCTGCTGGCGGGATTAGGTTGATTGAATATACACAACCACTTGCCAGTTTTCCACTGTTTTGGTCCTCCTCTTGGGGTCCAGGAGTCCCTTGCTGACTCCTTGTATCCTCAAAGGGATAATTATAGGCAGATCCCACCAGCCAGAGATGCCTGGAGTCTTATCTCCCCAGACTCACCGTGCCCAGTTGCAGGGAAGCTGTTACTCGGCCACCATCTTGCTCCACCCCCACAAACATTTATTTACTCATTTTTTGCCCCATTGAGTTGTCACTGTGTACTTATGGAGTTAGTCTTATTTCTCAGAATTTTCTGCAAGTTCTTACCCTCTCTGGTGTCTTCTATACCAGTCTGAGCTTTGCTGGTGCACAGGACATTCTAAGTTAGGATAACCCTTGTTCTGGATGGGTGCTATCAATTCTTACCATTTCTATTGCAGTCATTAGGGCTGTTTTGTCTTGATAAAGGCACATGATAAGATTACACTTCCTCAACAACTTTGTAGTTGGGTTTGAACATGTGACTTGCTGTGGATGTTGATAATTGGGTAGAAATTCTCTGTGTCACTTCTAAAGGTAACTTCATAAGCTAATGTGTGATTTCCACTGTCCTACTCCATACTGTGGTCCATCAGGGAGGGCTCCATTAAAAAGGAACCCCTTTGAGCCTGCTAAACAAACAGACAAAAACATAGCCGGGCGTCGTGGCTGGCACCAGTACTCCCAGCTACTAGGGGGGCTGAGGCAAGAGAATTGCTTGAGCCCAAGAATTTGACGTAGCTGTGAGCTGTGACGCCATAGTGTTCTATCAAGGGCGACATATTGAGACTCCATCTTCAAAAACAAACAAACAAAAAAGGAACCCCTCATCCCAACCCTCACTTTAGCCTGAATGACTACAGTGCCCAGAATTCTGATGTTGACTCACCTTGGGCATGTAGAGGGGGTGAGAAATAGACATACTGTGTTTCACGACTGAGATTGTGGGGTGGAATTTTACTGTAGCCCAAACTGACTGACACAATCCTTTTAAAGTATAGATTGGCTATTCAAGATTTTTTTTTAGAGTGGAGCATCTAAAGGCTACAAAATAAGTATCTTTGTTGTACTAACATCAACCACCACTTTGATATTTAAAAAAAGGTATGATGTCTCTGCCTCTTTCTTGTTCTTCCAAATATTTCTTTGGAGTGAGTGCAATGGATGGAAAGAAAAGATGGATTGGTATAGAGGACTCCCTTATGCCACAGTAGGCATAAGGAACTGCATTATCTAATTTTTGTAGAATATGACTATGAGAAAGGTCAGATTCAATCCCCATAGTAGCTTGCATTAACTCAGATAAACTTGATATTTCTCAAGTGGTCAATATATAATAAACACCTATACTTTCTTTCTCTTTTTCTTCTTCTTCTTCACCATTTTGTTGTTCCAAAACTGAAACCTCAGGAATCCCAGTGATCCAAGAGCAAAAAGCAAGATAGCATTTGCTGATGCTGACCTGAGAACTCTGCATTAGACACAGAAAATATTCTCAGCATGCTTTTCACTCAGTCTTACAAAATGATGATGGTTGGTCTGCTATGTACTGGTGACATTGCTAATTATAATCAGTGATACATGCTCTGAATAGAAATTGCAGGTAAATATAAAGGCATCTATCAGGGAGAACTGATCTACTTGTGTTAACTGGAAGGCATTCTTGAGGAAGCAACATTTGAGTTGTGAGTTGAAAGAAGAGCTGCAATTGACTTAGAAAATGATGAAAAGGGGTTCAGAGTAGTGTTAAGAGTTACTGCAAAATAAACAGCATTTGCAAGAAATCTGAGGCTTGAGGGAGCATGACAAGCTGGGGAAAGCAAGAAAGGCCTGTGTAAGCTGGAGCATAGGTGTTAGTGGGTGGTGTGTGATGAGATGGAACAAAGCCAGTCTTCACAGAGTCTTGTAGGCCATATTGAAGATTTGGTTATTTTAAATGTTATAGGAATATGTTGCAAGTGCCCATCAATCCATGTCTGGATAAACAAACTGTGGTAAATGTATACCATGGAGTACTGTTCATCCATAAAGAAAGATGGAGACTTTACATCTTTTGTATTTACCTGGATGGAGTTGAAACACATTCTTCTTAGTAAAGTACCACAAGAATGGAAAAACAAGTATCTAATGTACTCAATACTAATAGGAAACCAATATATAAACATGCCCACATGAAAGAAAAACACAAGTATATTCTAGTGAGGGGGGTGGGGAAAGAAGGGAAAGGGAAGAAAGGAGGAAGGAGGGAGTTGGCAAGTTCTCACCTAACGTGCACCATTTAAGGGTATTCAGCACACTCCTTGGGTGAAGGGCTCAACTACAACTTGAATTTTACCTTAGAAACAAAAACAATGTGACCTAAACATTTGTACCCTCATGTTAATGTGAAATTAAAGAACAGTTATGGAAATATATGGAAAGATGGATGTTTTAGGATGGTAATTGGCAATTGATACTACAAGATTTGGGTTCAAGACTAGATTTAAGTCTATTAAGTTCATTCATTCATTTATTCATTCATTCATTCATCCATCTTTCATATGGGGATTGTATAGCAGGTTGTTGCATGAATTGGCATCATGATTTCTGAAACCAGAGAAAAAGCCAGGGAAGTTGCTGAAAACAAGCTTAATTGCCTGTAGCTTGCTTTGATGTGGCAGCCAAAGTGTAGGAAATGGGGTGAAAATAGTGTTTTCTAAATTTTTTGGAGCAGGGTTAGGGTATACTAGAGTGGGCCTTGTCCTTTTAATATATTCCCCCAGGGACAGGCTACATTCTAAAGCATAGATTCAATTAGTCAGAATAAGGCAAGTTTTTACCTTGGATATTCCAAGTTTTTACTGTCCTAAGACCAATTACAAGCAGAAAACATGTTTGGATATGGATGGGTGGTACAGTTTACAGAAGAAGATCACCAGTTTATGTTGAAGTATATTGTCTGGGAATCATATAAGCTGTCCTTGGTGTTTGATAGCAGCTGAGTCATCTTTTAAAGTAGTCCGAACTCAGCCTCTGAGGTTTTATGGGAGGAAGCAATTCCGCATTGGCAGGAAGCTGAATTGAATACCCTATAGATCATTTCCACATATGACTTTCCGTTGTACAAAACAAATCCATATTCATTGCAATGATTTCCCCTTTATTCTTTTCAAACTCCCAAATGGAAAAGATTAGATTCAAGTTTCCTCTCATAAATTACACAGTTTTAATTCAGTAAATTTGCATAAGCTGCAAACACCACACATTCTACAAATAGTTGAAATAAATATAGCATTTATGTATCACATTATCTATGCATTGATTTTTCAGATGATAAATTATCTAACTTTTGTAGAATATGACTATGAGAAAGGTCAGATTCAATCCCCGTAGCAAAGATGCAGCCAAAGGGATATGCTACTTAATGAGCCTCAGATCCATAAACTGGAGCCTGGGAAAGGATTATATGACTAGAGAAATAAAATAAGGTCCCTAAGCAGTCAGCAGTAAAATGGAGCAAGCATTTGGAGGAGTGTCTTGACACCAAGACTCATGTAAAACACAAGCTCCAATCCATCAGCCCATGTTCACCCCACACTAAGCCTGACACTTGATGTTGTGAATTGCTGATACATTCCTCTAAGAGAATACAGGGAAGCTGCCCGGAGATTATATGACATGGGTGCATTTAGTTGTGCATGACAGAATGAAGACATGTTGTAATTCTCATTTTCTTATCTTTATTGTACTTCATTTCATTGCTTCTGCTCAGCAAGACTTCTCATTCCTGTCCTTTTCCTGTGCCTCTCATTTTCCCATCACATTTAAATTAATGGTCTTATTACCTGTATTCAGTCAAGTTCCATCCTCTGGAGTAAGATCTCTCCATGTTGCCTAACTTGACCACACCCATCCCTCTTGTATCTTCTTGAGTTCTTCCAAATACAGAAAACCTTTCGTAACTCCTATGCAGTCTTTTGACCAACTTTTCTTTTTATTACGTATCTATTCTTTTTCTTCTTGTCTATCGTCCTTATAATCAACATATCACAATGTCATGCCTATTTTCAAACATTTCACTGAGGTATGTTGCATGGTATGAGGCCATGTCTTGTATTTGTTTTTTAGCTTCTTGAACAGGCTTCACCTGGGCATAGAGCAGCTAATAAAAACCTGTTGACTGATTATATGACTTTCCATTCTTTTCCTGTCAAGATTGTGTTGTATTATTTGAGGTTTTTAGCTTAGTTGCTTTTGAAATAATTTCATCAAAATGGCACGGGTCTTGCTAAATACATAAAAATAAAATATAAATCTCTTAGAAATAGGCCTAGTGCATTCTAACTTTTATAGATCATCAGTTTCCTAAGAATTCATTGCAGTTATGGAAAATTACACTAGTAACTAAGCATAATGGCTATATATATGTTTTTCAGAGCATATGTAATTTTCATGTCTATTTTAATGGTGCAGGTTAAGAACACTTCCACAATCTATTGTAAGTGGAAAATTATCTTACATTTACAAAAAGTGTTACCTTAAAAACAGAAGTCTAAATGAGATGAATACTTAGTTCTGTAAGATGTTTAGGTTTTAATGTATTATGACATAGCCATAGTGATTACTAAATTAATATATAATTTTTATTATCTGTTTCCATCTTCCCTTTAATCCCTTCCAGCTTATATTAATAAATGCCATGAACTTACTGACTTATGTTAAACATGTTAGCCTGTTGACTATGACCAGAAAAACTGAATTTTCTTAAAGTTCTTGGTGGCTTAAATTTGGGTATATAAAATATATGAAATTAATTTAGTTTCTTTAAGTAGGAAGACAGATATTTAGTTACTTGGAATGCTCTAAAACATATTTTCAAAGCAATATATATTCATTTTAGAAAGTATAAAAATATAAAATATGGAAGGTAAAAATAAAAATTGTCAATGATCCTAATCATGAACTACTCATAATATTTCGGATTTTTATTTTTAAAAACTTAGCATTTGATCATAGACATAAAATGTATTTGATATTTTTGTCCTTGGCTACATAGAAATAAAGATAAAAGTTATTTATCATTTTTATAAAGTTTTCAAAGTATTGGTAAAGTTTATTGCCTTTAAATATGAATTTTTGCTCTGACAAGTTGTCATTTTATTATCATATCTAAATGCAAAGTTACTGATTCTGATCATTGAGGGAGATTGATTTTAACTGTAATATTTTAAAGGCTTCTGGATAAATTGTTTAGCACAGGCTAAAACATATGTTCTAGTTAGAATTAGGGACACAGAAATTATTCTCTCATATTTTCAGTGAATTCTAAGTGTTGGAGTCACATTCCAGTTTGACAGATGATGTTAATTTGGAAGACATCATAAACATGAGAAGTACACAGAAAATCTATTTGCTATGAGCACTCTGAGCAATACCAGGCAACAACTATAAAGCTCAAAACGTATGAGGAGGAAGTATATCAGGAAAAGGTACTCAGCAAATGACAGAGATTGAGGATAGTAAATTATAGAAAAGTTGTGATCTCATGGACTGACAGTGACTGTACATACACTGACAATAAGCAACAGAGATTCTTCTTGATGTCATAATTTTGGAACGATTACAGGTGCAGTGTTGAGCATTTGATACTTATTTTTAGAACTGCATACTATGTATATGCTGAATGTGGTTTAGAAAAAAATGACACTACCACCAGGAAAATCAGGCAGTAAGATCCAAGCACAAATTCATTAGATTGCACACACATCTAGAGTATTTTGCCTTTTAAGTGAACAGCGTGGAGTTTAACCTCAGAGCACAGGTAATGGTGATGATGGTGAGGACTCAAAATCCAGACCAGGCTGATATAAAATGTGTCTTCCATAGCCATATTTGTTGAGCATCCTTATCTTAGTCCTTTTGTGTTGCTACAAATGGAGACTGAAACTAGATAATTTATAAAGAACAAAAATTTATTTCCTACAGTTCTGGGGGATGGAAGCCCAAGATCAAGGTGTCATTTGGTGTCTGGTGAGGGCTGCATCCTCTGGAGAGAACAATGGAAGAGAGAGGGGCAGGAGGGGAAGAACTCCCTCTGTCAAGGACAGCCCCTTTTTACCAGGGCACTCAGCCCACCCCCAAGGAAGTAGCTAAAATGGCCCAATCACCTCTCAAAGGCCCAACCGCCCATCACTACGCATTTCCAAATTGAAATTTGTAAAGAACACATTCAAACCACAGCATTCTTCTCTGCCCCCCCCCTCAAGTTCACATTCTTCTCTCAGAGATTTGCGCTGTCATTCAATACACTTATCAATTAATTTATTGAACAAATACAAATGAACGAAGACTGTAAATTCTTTACAGATTGCAGCAGAGCCATGCAGATGAAGGGAGATGCTACATGTGGCCTAAAATAAAGCTTCAGCTGTAAAAGTTACAAATCTCTTCAAGAATTATTAAAAAATAGTACTTGAAATATTAAAGGCTACTGGATAAATTAGTAAGAAACACAATACAGTGTACAATCGTGTACAGGGCAAAGGGGGGGGTGGATAATTTGATAAGCTTTAATTATATGCCCTTTCAAAGACAAGGGTCTTCTCTGAAGGCAGATGACAGGAAGACTAGAGGCAGAGGGCAGGGGCTTATTTCTGTAACTCTACAGGGACTCGCCCCTCATTTGGATCAAGATTCGCTTGGGCTCCACTCGGATCCCAGCTGCATCTCCACCCACTGGGGAGGAGTGCAGTCAAGGCAATTATCCTGCTAATTTATCTAAAAAATGACAAAATTACAGAAACAGTTTTCTCAGTGCCCCCTGAATTATCCAGGTAGGGGGTCCAGCATGATTATGTTTCTGAGGGAATCTCTCCCTCCCTTTCCTTTTGCATCTGTGTATGCAGGTTTTTCTCTCATTTCCTTATTTGCAATCTGCTAGATGTTTTGAATTCTGGACCTTTATACTTTGACCATGAGGTCACTCTATATGGATTGGAGAAGTTCCATGTCTGAAACACATACATACCACATACACACACAAAATGGAGGCCCATTTCTATAATAATTCTGCTTTCATGTACTTCCTATTTTATAAAGGCCAAATCAAGAGTGGAGGCTTCCACAGCATGGATCTAGATTGACTAGAGGCTAAATTTAATCTTGTTTTTCTATAGAGATGGGAAGGACTCTGCTGTATATTTCTCACTGTAACCTTCATAACACTGAAAATGGTTCTAGTCCCCTAGCTGTTTTTAAAAGCACTGCTTTATAAAGCAGTTTTGAAATGAAAACCTCAGAGTAGAGCGTGTTCACTGTGGTGTCAGTCTTTTAAGCAGAGTATGCAGGTGTCTAGCATGTGTGAGGCTGGTGTAGGGATGGTAGCATGTGTTTTAGGGATTATATAGCATATTTTTTTTGTTAAATTTCAGGTGAATATAAGGGGTACAAACAATTAGATGACATTGTTTGCATTTGTTAGGTAAAATCCAAGTGGTAGTTGAGCCCTTCACCCAGCAGGTGTGCCATGTGCCATTACATTGTGTCCACTAGATTAGAGCTTCCCAAACCTTCTCTCCCTCCCCTTCTTGAATTTAATTGCCTTTTTCTCTCATGTGAGCGTGTAGTTGTTCATCTACTCATTTTCTAGTAGAAATGAATACACTGGATGCTTGCTTTTCCATCCTGTGATACTTAGGAGGATGCTCTCCAACTCTATCCAGGTAAATATAGAAGATATAAAGTCTCCATCTTTCTTTATGGCTGAAGAGTATTCCATGATATACATATACCGTAGTTTATTCATCCATTTATGAGTTGATGGGCACTTGGGTTGTGCATAGTGTATATTAATCTCTTACTGCTGTAGGGAGGACAAGTGACACAGCCAGGCCAACACTGGAGGGCTCCATGGACACCTGGAATAATTTAGTAATTCTGCAAATTACTATGCTTTTGATATTTTTCAACATTTTATTTAAGAAGTTAAGGAACAAGGTATGAAGAAAGATAAGGAAAGAGGAACAGTTGTGTGAGTTTTCAAATTTTCTGCAATAATCACCAGGAAGTCAGTTTTGAACTGAAACTTGTACTCCCCTCTTATCAAAACCAACCTACCAACCAACACTTGCAGTCAATCAGATGCTGTTTCCTCAGAAGGAAGGCAGGGTCAGCAAGCCCCAAGGATGTCTGGTCTCCCTCAGCCCCCACACTCTACCATCAGAGGAGTTTATTCCCTGCTTTTGTAAGCATTTTTCTCTGAGAAGAGTCCAAGCAAAAACAAATTTCTTTATCTCATCCCTATCCAATGACACCTAGAGACTCTTTAGAAATGGTCACTGTGTGCAGTTGCCTTAGTCATTCTGGCTCAGAGCATGAGTTCGGGATGTGGAAAGTTTGGATAAACTGTTTTGCTTCAGCACAAGGCTGACCCAGGAGCTACAGCATAATCGAAGTATCTTGGGTTCCATCTAAAGTCTCCTTAACCTTTGGAGATGACTTTTTGGAGGGGTCCAATATAGATGTGAAAACTAGGAACTGCTTGGGTTGCAATGTTTTTTTTTGCCTTCTTCCTCAGCTCTGTCTGGGAAGACTGACTTACCAAAGAACTTCTATTCCAACCCACACTCCACAATGCATTGGGCTGCTGCGGGCATACAATGACCCAGGACTTCCGGAGGTTAACAATCTGGAGTTCTTAGCAACAAGTAATTGGAAGCCACCAACAAGAGGGCCACAGAGAAAGTTGCATTTAACTTTCTTTATAAAAATTAACATTGATAATCCTTAATCATAATTCTCAATATTGAAATGTATTGGCCTGAATCTACATTAGCATCCTCTGGGATTTAAAAGCAATTACATTTAAAAATGGAATTGCGGTCCACACGCAAACAGGGATGATCTTTAATGCAAATTAAACAAAAGGCTCTAATTACAAATCCATTTAATTTACAGACAGAGAGTTAACCTTTGGTTCATTGGTAAATAGATATGCAGAGGAACAACAATCCAAAATTTAATAACATGAACACAGTATTTCTTAAAAGCTTCAGAGCCGATGTTTTATTAGAGTTTCCATATTATTTCACCTTTTGAATTTTTAAAAGGTTTAAGATTAAATTAGTGCGCGGAGAGAAGAGAATCAGTTCTAAGTTACATTCTGGTTACTCTTTCTCATTTATTATGTCTGGAGATTATTATCTCCTAGGGGAATTAATGCTATAAGGACTGGATTTTCAAACAGTTTCTTTCCTATTGCTTTTATTTTTATTGAGTGCTCTCATCATGTACAGTATCCCAAAAGTTACAACAGTTTAATCTGGAGCCTTCACCAATCTCTCTCACTCCACTTGAAAAAACACCATGACTTTGTAAATCTCCAGGGTTTTGTAAACCACACCAGTCATTTTGTTACACTTAATTTGATAGTTAAATAAAACTTCTTTCCTTTAGGAACAGTTTGTAGAAAACCGAGATTCATCAAATGACAGTGTTAAGACTTGGGTATGGCAATTCATTTTACTAACATCATTCCCTCTATTCCTAAACTAGAACAAACCAAATAAGCTAAGATTAACCACAATTCATGATCTCTTTCATTAGCTAATAACTCATTAAGTAATGGGAATGCATTTTTGACCAAGGCTGTATCTCTTAGCATTATCATAATGCCAGTTAAATTTAAAAATGGGTTTTGGAGGGGGATGTTCAAACCACAGCAACATTAGAATTTTGGGCCCCTAGGAATTCATGTTGGTTCAGGGCTATTGAATAGAAATCTCTGTAAACTTTGGATAACTTTTTTTTTTTTTGAGTCAGAGTCTTACTTTGTCACCCTCGGTAAAGTACTTTGGCATCATAGCTCACAGCAACCTCAGACTCTTGGGATTACATGACTCTTTTGCCTCAGCCTCCCAAGTAGCTGGGACTACAGACGTCTGCCAAACCCAGGAGCTCAGGCAATCCACCTGCTTCTGTATCCCAGAGTGGTAGGATTATAGGCGCGAGCCACCGCATCTGGTCTTGGATAACTTCTTTCTCTAACGCACAGGTAATCTGTTAAATGGTTGCCAGTTCCTTTAGGAAAGTAGGCAACTAAGACTTGCAGTGTACATTTTAATTAATTAATTAACTCTTTAATTAATTAATGTTATTAGAGGCATTAATTAATTAATTAATGTTATTAGGGCACCATGTTGCCCTCCTGCCATTTCCAGCCCACAGAGGAGAGCCACCCTAGAATGTTTCAAAGGATGCTGTGCCTCCTTCACCAATTTTATAAAACGTGGGTGAATCAGACTGTCCTTTGGAATCTTCCAGTAGTCATAAGTAGGCAACTACCCAAATATACTCCAGCATTCCTAATCTTCATAAGCATTTAGATGCATCCCTTCACAGTATACTGAAGAAGTATTGGTACTGGTATTCCACTTTTGCTTATTTAGGCCATCTTGGCATCTGGGTTTGAGCCAACTGTTAGAACCATGCCAAGATTCTTAAGATATTGAGTCCTGAATCCCTAGTTAGTGCCTTATTAATAAATGTGGCCAAGTCCAACATTAAATTCATCTCACCCTGATTTAATATCCCTAAAGTCCATTTCCATACACATTTCCCAGGTTTCTACCAGTATAAATTGGTAAAATCCGTTTATATTTTGGGATACATGGGATCTCTTTCTGGACCACTCTTGGTTACCCGCCCCCTAGGTCGTCCAGGGCCTTGCAGTTGGTTATAGGTCTAGAAGCAACGAGAGGTGGTAGGGATGGGTCTTGAGAAGAACCATCATTCCTCTGCAAGGTCAGTATCTTAGGAGAGGTCATTGTGAGCTCTTCAGGGAAATAAAGAGCCGCTTTTTTTGCAGGAGGAGATTCAGCAGAATTTCAGTGTTCAAGGTCCTGAGCTTCTTTGAATCTGCTCTATCTTTTAGGATTCCATTACTTTTTCAATCAATATGTTACCTTTAACATAAGAGACCTCTTCAAAGCTTTGAATTCAATTTGCATTGTAATTCAGTTACCTATATACATTCTGACTTTGGGCTTAGTTTTCAGAAATATTGATTCTTTGTGTACATGAGATAAAAATTTCATCCAGGGGAATCATAAATTTTTTTTGGATCCTTACCTGTGTTGCAACTGGGAAATTTAAAGCTCTGAGATGATAATTATTTCTCCAAGCTCCATTAGTAGACAAAGAACTTCATAGCCTTTATTCTCAAGATAATATAAAATGAAAGTGGCAACTTGGTTATCCAAAGTCTTGGTTTTTATAGGCACTCAATTGCAGTTGTCTTTAAGTCATAATTTAAATAACTTTTGCCATTGACTGTCATGGACTAATATTGTCCCATTAGCTATTAACAACAGTCATTAACGCCTTTATATCTAACTAGAACAGAGAAACACATTTCAGATTTGCTTTACTGAGATTCTGTTCTTCTGAAACCATAGTTAGTACCAAACTTGAGCCATTAGGATTTACTAAAAATAGCAACAATAACAACAAAACAACAACAACAACAATCCACTAAAATACTATGGGGATTGCTATAGAAATCGGAAATCTACAATGTGGAAGGAGCCAGGAAAATGAAGATCTAGAAGAATCAGAGGATCAGAAAAAGTCACTAACACCAGAGCTCGAAGTGTTCATGTGCAGGTCAAAATTCACTGGAAAATCCTCAGCACAGAAAACCCCCAATGTGTTTTTGTAGAGCAGAATTTGCTAAAAACAACTGAACTGGAGTGGACTGCACAGGAGGAGCTCCTAGAGAGGTCTGTGGAAGCTGTCACCTCTAAGAGAAATGCAGTCAAACACTGGGTGGTCGGCGTGAGTTACTTTTGGTTGGTACAGCTCCAACCAAAAGCTGGAGCTCTTGAAGGCAAATTGATGCTACCTTTCACCATATTGGGTTACCATGGTCATTCCAAGTAACAGCTTTTGTTGCTCTGGTGCTTTCCAAATTTCACACAAGAGCTTCTATTGGCCAGCTTTCACCTAGACATAATGGGAAGGGTATTGTGGAAGATGTTTCTAGCCTTAGACTGGAGTGGTAGTACTGGGTTGACAAAATGCAATCCAGTGTACAAACAGTTCTGTGAATTGGCAGGAAATTTAATATAATGGATACAGTAATATTCCTTTATTTGCAAAGCTGTCAGGAAGAGCAATACTGATAACGATTCTCCTTACTCCCTTATGAGGTATAAAAACCTAGAGACTGATTCACTTCCAGAAAAGCAGTTGTAGACAACCCCGTGGAAGCTCTCAGCCCCAGAGCTGGTGTTTTTAGAGATGTTCATCACTTAGTGCAAAGCTTGACCGTGGATGGGGACATTTAGACTTCAGACTGGTTATGTTTAGGCATCTACACACTCTTTCCTAGATGAACTGCTGTTTAACTTTGGGGCACTGTTTTTTACGAGTTCTGTTCTGTTGATTTTAGGAAATATGTGTCATTTCTCCTCCTCCCCAAACTCATACATGTCAGGAAATTGCCTTGTTTAACTCTAGGACCCTGTAGCCTTCAAAACATCTTCTTTTGGGAGAAATTCAGCCTCATTCTTTTGAGGAACTTTACAATACAAACAAAAGTCTGTATGGAATTGTCTTTTGAGTCATCTCTACTTTATTGGTTGCAGCCCCTGATTGGGAGGGTCTTTACATTATCTTTCACTCTTTTCTGAAACGAGATGTACGTGAATTTCTCATTGACTCTGCTCTTTAGTAAATGGTAATAAATAGCTCATCTTATTGATAGAACCAAGTGGATTACTGTTTCAACCAGGTCGCCCAGACATTTTATACTATGTTAGTCATATTGAAATGTAATATGTTTCATATTAAGTTAGTATGCTCCACATGAACTTGTGAAAAATGAGATTTTGATAACAATGTGGCACGCTTTCAAAGGCTAATGAAGAAGTTTCTAGATTTGATGTATGGTTGGTTATAGATGATGAGTTTTCAAATCAGTTTATGTTTTGTAATTTAAAATTATAAGTTTCAAATATTTGTCATTCAAGTAGATGTTATAGAATTAAGTGATAGTATTGTTAATATCATATTAAGACATTAATATGCAGAATCACTAGTATGTACCTTGAAATGATAGAGGCTCTATTTTGATATGGACATACTACATATGAGTGCCTCTATGAGTATGTGTGTGTGTGTTTACCTTTGTATTCACTCATTCTAGTATCAGAGAAATTGCCTATTATGGAATACCACTAAATCTACTCTTTGCACTCTTGTTAACAATAGAGCAATCTCATATTTTGTCCTTATTACCACAAAATAGTCTCCAGATTTGATTTCACTGTTGGAGCTTTTGTATCCTCAGGGTCTGAAAAAAATGATATTTACAAAAAAGAAAGGCAGATGAAAGACAGTGGTTTAGAGGGTAGGGCTTTAAGCCAGTTAACAAAATGCCCTTAGTAACACTGAGGCCCAGAATTAGGTAGGCTTTTCAAATAGGCACAGGCAATGTTGGACCAAGTCTGGTCATAAGAGTAACCTGTGCTCTTTCCGGGCAAGGTATTTCCTAAACTGGAAGAAGGGAAAATCTGAATTAGGCATGTCCAGTGCAATGGACTAAAGTTTGTGTCTCTGAAAAAATCTGTATATTAAAATTCTAACCCTGGTATTAGGAGATGGGGCCTTTGGAAATTAATTAGGTCATAAAGGTGGAATGGGATTGGTGCTCTTTTAAAAGGGACTCCAGGGAACACTCCCTTGTTCTCTTTCCACATTTGAAGACATAAGAAGAAGACAGTAGTCTATATGCCAGAAAAGGGGCCATTGCCAGACACTGAATCACCCTGTACCTTGATCTTGGACTTCCCAGTGAAAAATAAATGCTTTTTGTTTAATCCACTTGAATTTACTAAGACACCAGTTTATTATTCTCAAATTCACTGAAAATCTGACTTTTTCCAAGTCCCTTAAGAAGAAGTGATTAAAAGAGTGAATATGTTAGGAGTGAATAGGTCACCAACAGCTCTCCTCTTAGAAGGAGAACATAGGAAAGGGAAATAAGTTCATCTCCTAACACTATCAGACATCTATCAATAATACTATCAATAATAAGAGGATTATTCAGGTAGCTATGATGAAACAAACAAATTACTTCAGCATATACTTTCTCTGATTTCCTTTGTCCCTGAGACTCCATTGGCTGTTAATGCCATGCCTTTGATAATAATTCAGTAGAGATTGGGGGGTAGTAGGCATGTGTATTTTGAAAAGGGTTCCTAAATAAATCTGCAATATCCCCTCATCTACTCGCTACTCTCTGTTAGGAACCATCAGCTTAGATTCTTTAATGTGCAAACTTCACTCCAATGCGGCATTCATGAATACTTGATTGCCATTGCTCATCAGGCTCCAACTCCATGCTTGTTTTTTTCTGAGATGGAATCCCACTCTGTTGCCCAGGCAAGGGTGCCATGGTGTCACAGCTATTGCAACTTCAAGCTCTTGAGTTTGAGCAATGTTCCTGCCTCAGCCTCCTGAGTAGCTGGTAATACAGGCGTGTATCATGCATCTAGCTAATTTTTGTATTTTTAGTAGAAACAGAGTCTTGCTCTTGCTTAGGCTGGTCTCAAACTCCTGAACTCAAGCAATCCATCCACCTCAGCCTCCCAGAGTGCTAGGATTACAGGCTTGAGCCACTACATCTGGCCAGTCTGTGCTTTAAAGACTCTGGAGGTTTGAAGATGTTCTAGTTTTCTGGTCCTAGAGTCTCAACCAGGCTCCAAGCTGCCCATGTGGCAACCAAATTGAAAGAGGATGGAAATGAGTCAAGGACATTTTCCCAAAAGAGCAGCTGCCTTCACCACCAGCCCCGACTGGGAACAGGACAGTTGGCAGCAGTAACACTACACCTGCAGGTCAGTATCTCGAAGCCCTGGGCTGCCTGCTGCCAAGCCAAAGAACTTTCCTGAACAGGGATGGAGAAAAACATGGAGAGAAAGGAGGAACTGTCACAGGGCATAAGGGATAGACATCTTTTGAGTGTGTAGCAAAGAGATTCTTCAGCGTCTAATTCAAGGCTTGCAAACTGGCTGATGTGTTTGAAAAACATTGAGTTTGAAGACCCTTAAGGACATAGACTGTCCAGTTTGATATTGTTTTTCTCCATCACCTCCGCTTTTTTACAGTAGGCTGACTCACGCACGCATTGATGTTATCTGCTTGGACCAGAAGGTATTTGTTGCCCCAGGTTTAGTTTGAACTTGAGATCCTTAAAAAAAAATAAGTAAAAAAAATACAAGCTTTTGATCTGCTGTTTGCGCTGTCGGAGACCTCATCTAGTTTCCTGGGAAAATGATCCTCAATTTCCTCATTGTTACGCTTAGTTCTTGCCTTTGCCTGGGTATAATCCTAAAATACTTTTGCTTAATCAAGCAGATTACTGGTTAGGTTAGTGCCAGGGCTTTTAAATCTAAAGAATACAGTGTGCAACCATGTCATGGGCTAATTATTTCCCCCCACCAAATGCATATGCTGAAGCCCCAACCCCCCGTACCTCAGCAAAACCGTTAAAGAGGCAATTAAGTTAAAATGAGGCCCTTATTGAATCTGACTGGAGTTTTTATAAAAAGAGAACTTTATAAAAAGAGACCCCAGAAGTGCCCCCATACAGAGGAAAGACCATGGTAAGACATAGGGAGACGATAACCATCTGTAAGCCAAGGAGAATGCCCTTGGGAGGAACCGATCCCCTGGTACTTGACCTTAGACTTCTATACCTGGAGCTGTGAGAAGATAAATTCTTGTAGTTTATGTAGCCTAGCTTTTGGTATATTGTTCCTGCAGCCCTTGCAAACTTACATAAACCATTTACATGGGAACATACCTCTGTATGTTGTATGCTGAGGAGGGGAAAAAAGGAGATACAACCATCTTTGATATTTTCGACCACAAATAGTCTCATGTAATAGTATGTTAATTTATGCTAAATATTCTGTCTTCCTTTTTTTTTTTTTTTTTCTTAGCACACATCACTAAGCAGCCCATATTCCAAGCCTCTTTTCTCCAGAGCCTCCTTTCTTTTTAAAAGACTGATTGATTATGATACATAAGCACAAATTCAGGACAATGTGGTATCATTCATTGGTCTGCTTGTCACTCAAATCAAATGGCCTAGATATAGTGTAAGCCTGAGGGACTCCAAAAGATAATCTAGGTAAAAAGTAATCTAGGTCACTCTGCCTTATGGTTTCATTTTTTCCCCCTATAGACTTGTGGGCCCATATTGTGTCCAAAGTGAAGTGTAGGGATAAATATAGCTGCGTGGAAACTGTGGAAGCTGAGTTTGTAAGAGGGAATGCAGGAGAAAGCTGAGCAAACATATAATAATTTTGATGAACAGGGAAAGCCATTTGGGACATCTTGGGTATAATACTCCTATTTGCTGTTTATGGCTCCATAGCAGATTTCTAGGTATAAATAAGGTAGATGTTGATTTAAAAAAAAAAAAAATCTCTATCTCATATTTCAATAGCATTTCAGCTCTTTTTATCTGAAACATTCCTGTTCTTGTGATTATTTATCCACTTAGCAAACACTTTTAAAGCCTGGTATTGTACTTGGCATTGGAGTTAGAAGCATTTGTCAGACATACAACCTGCCTTCAAGAAATTTCAGCCTGCAAGGAGGGCACAGTCAAATAAACACATAATTGCAGTAATGTTAATGAGCATTATTCACTTTACTCAGATGAGTTCTGTAAGAAATGGCCAAAGGAAAAATTGAAAGCCACCTGGCTTTCTCTCTGGGGATGTTGCCTAATGTCTTCCACATGAAAGCTCTTTTTCTATGAAGACCTGGAGACCCTTCTGAGAAGTTATGAAGATTCTCTCCACCACCCTCTTTTTTTGGGAGCATTGGTAGAATTCTCACCACAAAATGTATAGCATAACACAATTTTGGGAAATGGGTAATGCGATTTGGTGTCAGAAAATTCCTCCTTTCGCAACAAACACCCCTCAAACACACACACATACAGAGAAAAGAAAGCAGTGCCTTGGGTGAGGCTTTCCTCACTGTCACATTTCTGTAAGAAGGCCAGGGCGAGAAAATACAGGCAGGGGACACTGGGTGGGTAGAGGAAGGGTTGATGGAGTGTGAGGTAAGGGGGCTGCACCTGGAAGTTCTGGCTCATCACGTAGGATGAGAGAATAAGATGGTTGGGCCAGAGGTAGCATTTCTGATTTGGAGCTCTTTCCCCATCTGCCTCCCCAGCCTAAGCTCATTTTGTAAATTTTTGGGATCTTCACAGGAATTCCTTCAGTAAAGAACTATCAGGGTGTTCAACCTTTTTTTTTTTTTTTTTTTCCTCTGCTGCACATCGGAAGAATAAGAGTTGTCTTGAGCCACACCTTAAATATACAAACACCAATGAGAGCCTATTAGCACACCGTACCTCCCAAAAGTCTGTGAATACTTTTTGTGATATCTGACATCACAGATAAACAAAAATAGTCTTCAGAAAATCAGCATACTGCCCAGAGTGCCACGGGTTGGATGCCCCTGGTTATCATTGAGATCACTGTGTATTTCCTCCAGAGAGAGTCAAGTGGGGTGCATTCATTATGGGTGGAGAAAGGATGTTCCCCCTAGTCAGAGGAGTGGATCACTTTCTTCCAGTGGATTAGCAGGCAGAGAATCCCATCATCCCACACCCATAGCCCATACACAGCTGAGGAAACAGAAGTCATCTACTCATGGAAATTATTCATAGTCACTTTGGGGGGGCAGGAAAATCAAAGGAGCCTCTTTCATGTGCCAGACAGAGTCCTATGGCTTGAACAGGAACATGGAAGTCCCTTCTTGGTGTTAGCTTCTTAATGAAGCGGTTCCTAAATCTGTCTCATGTGACCCAACTTCACATTTTTGTCCTCTACATTTAACACTTATAGTCCTATTTACTTAACTATTTCTGTGAACAAGCTCATTTGGAAATTCAAAATAAACTTAACCTTATTTAGAACAAATACTTAGTGTGTGAAATCATGGGTTCCATGTTCAAGTTGTATTTTCAACAGTGTACATAAAAATAAAAGTAAAATTTCCCAAAAGCAGTTAATTTGTGTACTACTGAAAGTCTTCTCATGTGCCAGTTTGGGTAACACTATCCTAATCTATTTATTAAAAAATTATTTTGTTTATAGACTTAAGAAATGTGTAAATCCTTTATAGAACATGGTGAATGCTTTGCTTATTTTATTTTATTTTTTTGAGACAGAGCCTCAAGCTGTCACCTGGGTAGAGTGAACATGGTGAATGCTATACTTTGGCTGTTTGTCCTTCAAATCTTACATTGGAATTTGATCCCCAGCATTGGAAGTGGGGCCTAATGGGAGGTGTTTGGGTCATGGAGGTGGATTCCTCAGGAATAGATTAATAAGGAGGGTGGGGAATGGGGTAGTGAGTAAGTTCTCATTCTTGTTATAGTTCTCAAGAGCTGGTTGTTAAAAACAGCCTGGCACCTCCTCCCCTTGGTTCCTCTCTTACCACATGATCTCTGCACATGCCAGCTCCCCTTCACCTGCTGCCATGTGTGGAAGCAGCCTGATGCTCTCATCAGATGCAGTCGCTGGTGCCATGCTTCTTGTACAGCCTGTAAGAGTGTGAGCCAAATCAATGTCTTTTTGTTATAAATTGCCTATCAATGACCCAGCCTCAGGTATTCCTTTATTGCAACACTAAACAGATTACAGTGAGGCACATATACAAAGAAAAAAAAAAAGTGGGTATCAACCACGATGTTTCAGTCTTGTGAGGTAAATTCTTGTTGGCTTTCTCCTTACAGAAGCCCTTCCTTGCTTGTGGAATGCTGACTCCTATGCATGCCATTTCTGTAATTGGGAGATTCTGTCACAGCAGAACTTGCTCAAGGAGAACATCCTTAATTTCTCACTTTCTGACTCAGTGAACAACTTCAAATTTGTCACATTAACTGTAAGAACAGAACCCAAATTTGTGTTTCCAGGTAATAAGGGCTACCAAACAACCAGTTTTACACTTTCTCTGTTTTCATGACGTTTTGGTGTACTTTTGAGTATGCTACTTCTGCTCTGCTTTTAGAAATCATGCTTAAATGTGCAGTAATATTTGTTTTTGTCTGAATCACTGAGGTAATTATAAAACCCTTCTGCTTTGGCATCCTCTGAGGGGTGTCTTGGAGACAGTCATCAGTAAATCTGTGAACCCCTTCCCATCCCTCACACTACCTCTGGTATGTGCCTCACCTTCAGCTGTCTGTTTGTGCCAGCCAACTTGCCTGCAAAGCTATAGGGCAGCTTCAAGGAGTGAAGTTTTATTTATTTATTTTTTTAAAAAAGCTTTTAGAAGTAAAAATAGCTTGTTTCTTTCCTCTGTGGATCCAGATTGATAGTTGATCCCTCTCTTTTTCCCCACTTACAAAGTTCAATGGCACCTTTTCCAACAAATGTGGTCTGAATGATCCCAGCTTGTGGTGGCCTAGAATAGTTACATTATGGAAAATAAACTGGAAAAGAAGTTTGGGTAAGAAACGGAGAGGAAGCAATGGGCAGTTCATTTTTTCGAACCCTAATTGGCCAATGCTCCCTTCTGATAAGTGGCCACCAATTTTATTGATGGGCAGAAAAACCTATTGATACATTTTTCCAGGTGATTTCAAAGAAATATTCTGTGACTGTCTTGCCAGCTGTAATACACATTAAAAGTTATGTGTTTTAAAAAGCCAGAGATTTTGTATAATAAGATTAAGTAAAGAACTGTGACATTTTCTGTGAGCCAAACAACCCAAACCTTCCTTTCAGAGGAAGGACGTTTTAATGGCAGAAGAGGAAGAATAAACATGTGGGTTTGCTTTTCTAACAGTAACCCCCCCAAAAAAGATTCAAAATCAACTAAAAAGTGTTTGCATTTAGATTTGTGTGTGCTGCTCTGTAAATTGGCCCTATCCCCTGCATCACTTTCTTAACCTGATTTTATAGCCTGGTGCCCTGGCATAACACATGATTTCAGGGACTTATAGAAATTAAGCTTTAGTTCTGTGTACAACAACAACTTTGCTCAGAAGGGAATGGAAGCTCACCCTGCTGCTCACCATTTGAGATGAAGCCGATTGCCCCTTTCAGCCTCTGTCTTAGAACTCCTGCCTGTGACAGCACGTTGCTGGCTGTCCTGTGAGTTCTGAATCATGACATCATTTAATATAATCCTCAGAATAGTCTGAAATAATACTATGATTCTTGTTTTAACAAGGAAACAAGCTCAGAGATATTCGGCAACTTGCTCAAGGTGTAACAGCTTGGAAATACCTGCCTCTGAAAGCTATGCTCCTCCCTCACTACTGCCAGGGTTGGAAGTAGCTGGCAATTTCATACAGGGAGTTAAAAGTACAAGGTTTCCCCAAGTGTCTCTCTTGATGTGCTGATTGGCCAGAAATTTCCATTTAATCAAAAGAAAAGCTTTGTCTTTAGGAGGCTCCTAAATGCTCCAGGAGATTCTTGTCCATGTGTGTTGTGAGAGGTTAGACTTTCAATAGTTCTCAAACTTGTTCTGAATCCAAACACCCAAAAGTCACAGTGCTTTTTGTGTAATACAATGAAGTATGAATATATTAAACTTCCAGTAATTGGGTATAAGGTTCCTCATCACATCAGATGCCATGTCATACTGCCATCATTCTGGCATAGAGAGGTCGAGAGGGAGGTCATACGTTTTATGACAAAAGTGGGGTAAATTACTTCAACTTGAGAATAGTCAATAATATTACCTTTATTATTGAAAACTGAAGAAAATAACTGATAATTCTGCAAAAGAGCATCTGGATTTTTTCTTTTTTGGAGCATATGGATTTTATGCTTTCATCTAAGCATAATTTGAGAACTCTTGGGTTAGCTAGATGATTCCTTGGAAGAAATGAGTAAAAAAATAGGTAAATTTCAGTGAGAGAAGGAAAGGGATCTGTAGCTCATGACCTGAATAGAAGGTGAAGGGTAAGTTTCAGATACCACGCCAGTGACACTAAAGGCAAATTTTTCCTACTTTGCATTTGTTTTCAAGCTGTCCTTGAATTCCCTTTCTCCATCCTTTAGTCCTGGGGCCAGTCACCCTTATTCAGCGATGACTTCAGCACAGGGCTCAGACCCTCTCTTCATCATGACTCCCGTCATTATTCTTGGCCATTTCATCCTCTATATAGATCATTGATAAATCACCCAGCAAAATGGCTTCTCAATTTCTTGATCTCTTTACCTCTAATGAACTTTTCTTCCTCCTCATCCTTACCCACTGTCATGATCCTTGTAAGATTTGTCACTTCCAGTAACTGCACTACCTCTGAGATCTCAGTTCACACAACTTACTGTCTGACCATCTTCTCCATGCACCTGACTTTCCTATTACTCCCATTCCAGCAAATTCCACATTTAAATGAGGTCTCTGCTCAACTATCTTACCAATTTTTTATTTCTTCCTCTTCTTATGTTCTCACTTCCATACTTCTCTATCTAGATATAAATGTTTAGGATAATAATCTTTCTTTTACAGATACCCTTAGGTCTCTTGCTCTTTTCTCCTTTATTGAATTTACTTTTACATATTTATCTTTATATGCACATATATGTATACACACTCCATATTTACATATGTGGAGTAGATACCTGGGTTTAATCAGGATCAAGGTTTTTTGAGATGTCAAACAGAAATAGTGGAAATATACAGCAAATGTTAATTATCAAAGTGAGAAGAAGAGAACAGTTAGGAAAATAAGGATGAAAGCAAGATGTCTCTCAACTTGTCCAGTTTTTGGAAACAATTTTTTTTTTTTTTTGTATGGGTTAAGGAATTTTTTTAGTCTATGTTTTTTAAAGTGGTTACCATGATACACTTATTATAATAAGAATTTCATAAGCTTTCACTAAAAAAATTCTTGATTTGTAGGCAGCTATAGGAATATTTTCACTATCAAGTTGAGATACCTTTTAGTGTAACTTTGGCCAGAATACCTATTCAAGAAGTTCAAGGGCTTAAAAGAAAAGCCATGACAATCATTTTGTCAAGGTTTTAAGTCCCACAGTCTATATTGCAAAGGAAGAAATTTGTTCCTTATATATTTTTTTAAAAAGCCTTATTGGGTGGCTATTCACATACTATATAATTTACCCATTTAAAGGACACAATTCAAGGGTTTTTAATATGTTTGCAGAGCTGTGCAACCATCACCTCAATAATCTGTATAATTTATGTGTAGGATCATTTTTCTGGCTCACAAAGTAAAAGTTAGTTTAGTAAAGTCTCTAGGTGGTAAACTCCCTCAATTTCTGTTCATCTGTACATAGCTTTATCCTCATTTGGAAATGGCAATTTTGCTGGATTTCCAATTCTAGACTGACAGTTACATTCTCTCAGGATTTTGCAGGTGCTCAGTTTTTCTGCAGCCATCGAGCAGTTGGTTGGTTAATGATAGTGATAATCTGTGTCATAATAATTCCTAAAAAGTGATATTTCTTTTCTCTCAATTTCCTTCAAAGTTTCCTCTCTTGACTGTGGCCTTATAAAATATGACCTTATAAAATATTTTGCAGCCTTATAAAATATGACCACATGTGGAGCTCACTTATTTATCCTGCTTGGTGATAAGGATAAGGATATCCTTCCTGTTTCTGTGTCTACGTATCTTTTTATCCATTCTGAAAAATGTTCAATGATTGTCTCTTCAAGCCTATTCTTTCTGCATTTTTAAATATACTTTCTCTCTGAAACTCAATGGACACATACTGGGAATCTCTCATTTTATCTGTTCTATCATGTAATCCCTGTTTTCTCTCTATGCTGCCCCCTGTAACGCCCACAGATGCAGCTTCTAGTTCACTTACTCTCTGTCACACTCACTTGTTGAGACTCTGTTTTCAACCATTTATGTTTTATTCCAAATGTTTATTCTTCCTTAAGTCCTCATTGCTATTTCTGACTCACTTCCTTCTTGATAATTTTTGATCACATATTTAAAAAAGGAAGCATTTTGTACATGTTATTTTTATGTTGTATTTAATAATTTTAAAAACTGAGTCTCTGGTGTCCTGGACTGTCATCTGCCTTTCTGTGCATGCTTGTGTTGGTCTCATTTCTTGTGTTTATCCATCTGTGTTTTTGAATTCTTATTATTTTGGGAATCCTAGAACTTCACACCAGGATATACATATTTCTGAAATTTATTAGTTTGCTTATTTTCTTATTGCCTGTATTTGCTGATAAAAATGGAAGCCAGTTGAAGTGAGGGATTCTGTCTCATTAACTCTATATTTCCAAGTTCCTGATGTATCAAAATTACTCAATATGTATGTGCTTTCTTATCCTCTCTCTCCCTCTAACCAACACAGATTTTTGTCATTTCAGAGCTTCCATTGATCTTAATTTAATAACTACTGCTTTAAATTTATTTTTTGGTCACATATGCAGTGTACTCCATTTCCAGAGAAGGAAAAATAAGCACAAATATCGTCAGATCATCTATCGTCCCTCCTAGTTTTCTAATTTATGTCTCTGTAAGGAATACTTTTAGGTATAAGATATTATTGATTTTGAATCAGTAAAGACTCAAATTGTAAGGTAAAACTTTTGCCATACTAGTTAGAAGGGTAACTACAATTTAAAGATTTCCTACTTAATCTTGAAACTACTTTGATATATTTTTTGGAGAGACCTTTCTAACTAAGTCACCACAGGTTGTTAAAATCTTCAGGTTAATGGGATAAATGCACAAACATTAACTTTATTGAGCTTGATATTATTTAAAATTTAAAAAAATTTCTTGGCCAGGCGTGGTGACTCATGCTTGTAATCCCAGCATGCTGGGAGGCAGAGGTAGGAGGATCTCTTGAACTCAGGAGTTTGAGACCAACCTGAGCAAGGACAAGATCCCATCTCTACTAAAAATAGAAAAGTTCTCTGGGCATCGTGTGGCTGGTGCCTGTAGTCCTAGCTACTCGGTAGACTGAATCAGGAGGATTGCTTGAACCCAGGAGTTTGAGGTTACTGTGACCTAGGCTGATGCCATGGCATTCTAGCCTGGGTGACAGAGTGAGACTTTGTCTCAAAAAACAAACAAAAAAACCCCCAAAAGAACAAACTTCATTCTTGAAAAAAAATAAAATTTATGTTTGGTGATTAAATAAAATACTTGAGGAAGACAGAAAAAAAAAAATCCAAATTAATAATGTGTTTATAAAAATGATATTATCTAGGAATTTTAAAATTTTACTTCTAGAATAAAAGATTTTATATTTTAGAATAGTGGTCTTATCAGGCTCATGCTTACCTAGGAATAAACTTTATAAACTATTTCTGGTTCTCTAAGTCTGAGCTGTACAGAGTAGGAGAATCTTGATGTTCTTTGGGCTTTTATTAGATCCCTGTGCTGGGGTTACGAGAGTCTCAAAAATTAAACATTTCTTTCCCATTAGTTGCTAGTGTACATAGGGCATTTTATAATCATGTCCACACTATAAACTGGTTGATGTTCATTAAGGTCATATTAGAAGATGATGATAATGAGAACATGGACTTAAGAAAGATCTTTATGCTACCGGGGAAATGGCTTTAGGAACTGAATGCTGCATATATTATTAATGAATGGGGTGGCTTACCATCACACTATCACTCATGGACTTCTAATCTTTTATCAAAACCAACATTACTTGTAAGTGAAGCAGTTTTGTCTCAAATCTCAGTGACCCTAGGATGATCACAAAAGATTGTAGAGTTTCTACTCTTTTCTTCCCTGAGAAGTATAAAGCCATCAAAACTTCTGCTTTTTTCCAGGCATCTGTGTGTTCCCTGGAGTTCACTGAGTTAGAGTGATTTTATTGGGCCACTTTTAAAGCAAGAATTTCCAAGACTCTGCAGAACTTACCAATCATATGGGTACTTAACAAAAAAGGGAGTTAGCAGTTGAATTATCTATGACAGTGCTACAATTCTTTCTCATCCTCATTTTGGAGACTCAGCTTCTAAAACTCTGTCACTTTGCCCATTGTGCTTTATTTACTGTGACAGTTTGGGTCAGGGTGATGGAGACTGATTAAAAGTTTCTCCAACTCACACCAGGTGAACAATGTTTGAACTAGTTGTCAAGAAGACATTATGCATTTCTGAAAATATTAAGGTTCTCAGGAAAGGTTTCAGCATTGGAATAGCAGGGCAAGGGTTGCATTCTGCTTGGCTTCATGCATAGTGACAGGCATAGTGGCAGGCATAATCACTAGTAGGTATTCAGGAAATGCATGTTGAATGAAAGAGTTACTGAATGAAGTTATCACACGTTAAAAACAAGATGCTGATCTATCTGGCTACTTGGATGCCAGATAAAAGTAAAGCGTCTTTGGCTGTCAAAGCATCTGAATAGTCTTCCAGAATTTAGCTCAGAGATTAAATGTTCAAATCAGAAGTTGAAAACTTAGTAAAATAATTTGCAAAGTGAAATAAGAAACTAAGTGTAAGTTGGCTTAAAAAATAAATGTACCACTGAAGGGGTATCAGATGTATAGCTGTACAAATGACTAACGGAATTACTACCACAATAACATCCAGGAAGGGTTGATTACATTACATTTCCTTTATATATGTGTCTTCAACTTAGCTTAACCTCTTCTATATTCAGATATTTCCCTCTGGATGAGGTTCAGTTGTGCTATTTTGACTTGTCCTCAGATTGCCTGACAGATTCTCTTAAAGGGCTAAGGTCTTCTGCAACACACTCAGGCAAACATATTTTTTATAAGAGGTAGGTTTCAAACAAAATCTCTTTTATTCCTCTTTCCATTGGGTTGAATATATTGAGGTCCTTCAATCTCTCCCTGTAAGTCCTTTCCCTCGCCTTCCCTTTCAAGCACACAGAAATATTACACATGCCTATTACCTTCCAACCACATGTGCTGGAAGAATTGTTCAAAGCAAAAGTTACATGAAAGAAGGGATCATTATGAATGCTGACATCTGTAGACAGTGCTTGATGGTGAACAAAGAAACGGAATTTATAAGTGAAAGAGTTTTTGATGTGACATTTTGGTGGAAGTTTCTTCTGTAATTAGGGGACATTAAAGCACATAATAATAATTATTATTATTAATGCCACCTGAACAACCAGTCACTCTAACCCAGTCATCTGGAAAAATCACAGTAGCCTCTTATCTAATTGATATTTTGAAGTTTTATCAACAAAATAAATGAATGGGAATTTATCAATATTTTAGGTTGTAGGGCACTCTAGATATTAACTACAACATCAGAAATCCTGTTTAGAACAATAGATCAATAACTACATGCCCACATGAGAGAAAAACACAATTATATTCAAGTTGGGGGGAGATGAAAGAAAGGGGAAAGGGGAAGAGAGTGAGGGATTGGTAAACTCACCAACAGGCAAAATGTAAGGGTATACAGCACACCCCCCAGTGAAGGGCTCAACTACAATCGGAAGTTTACCTTAGAAATGCAAACAATGTAACCTAATCATTTGTGCCCTCATATTAGTAGGGAATTAAAAAAAAAGAAAAAAGAAAAGAAATTCTGCTAAGGATTAAAACTGCTAAAACTTTTTCCTTTAATGTAAAATAAAATTATTTTGTAACCAATGTTATCGTTCCCTTTTAATAAAAAATTTCACAGAATTTGGGTGATGGTGATGATGATAATGATGATGATGATAACAGAAGTTCCTACTTAATGAATGTTTCATGTATGTCAGTGGTTTACATACATGGTTTCATTTATTATTCTAATTACCAGTGATCAAAGTAGGTTTATCCCCATTTTACAAAGGAAAATTGAGGCGTAGGGAGTTTAACTTGCCCAAGGGACAGTTAACTAAATAAGTATGAGAATGGGGAACTCCAATCTGAAACTGATAATAAAATCCATCCTTTGACCACATGGTTATTGTGCTTGTTGTGTGTGTGTAAGGATTGTCTGTATATATAGCCCAATTGATTACAAAATATGATAAAAAGCTTTTTCTGTTTAGACACTTGCCATGGCTGGAGCAGTCTTGGGTTTAAAAGACACAGCTCTTGACTCTGTTTCTCAGCAACACTGTTCTGGGAAGATGTCATCAACCAGTTGATAATGCCAGATGGGGTAGCAGTCACTAATGAGGACCATGGGGCATCCATATCTGGGACTTTCCAAGATTCACACACAATTCAATAATTATTCCCTTATCTAGAAGTTTGGTTGTTCCATTTACATATTTACTATTTATTGAGTGTTTTCTGTAGGTGAGGCATTGTTTTAATTTTTTAGGAGTTATTTCTTTTTCCTGCTTTACTGATGAAAAATCTGGTGCATAGAGCGTTTAAGCAGGTTTTCCCCACAGTATACAAGTGGTAAATGTCAAAACTAGTATTATAATGAGCCTCCATGACCTCAGAGCCCATGGCTACTTCAGACATTGCTAGGGGTCTCAGTGGGGAAAGGACTCTCTAACCCTTAAGAATGTAGGTGAGGGCTTTAAGGAAGCAGTCCTCTGCTTTAGTCCATGAATACCAATGAATTTTCCAGATCAGAGCTTCGGTGGACAATAGAAACTCCCTAAAGGGTTGTGAGGAAACTTTCTTCTTTATGGTGAATTTGATTATTAATAAAGCCTTGAACCGATAGAGGTCTGGCTGAAAGTAAATTGCCTGCTTTATTCATGTCTTTAAGCTTAACTTGGCTTGAGATCCCACACCTGGATACTTCATGCCAAAACAAGTATTTTTTAGCCAGAATATGTAGTTTAGAATAGTGGCCAATAAGTCTACTTTGTGTTGAATATTTTTCCAAATCTATTCTTCATGTATAGGCATTTAGACTAAGAAGGATTTTATAACCCTGGTAAAATGAAGCTTGTACATCTTCTAATAATGGTTTTCAATCAAATAGTCTCATGAGGTCAATTAAAAATGAAGTAGTAAAATGGAAAAAAATCTATGAGCTAAAAGATTACAGATCAAGGCATATGGCATAGACGATTGAATAAAGACAGAGTGTATTGCTTCATTCTTTTGTTTCTTTTAAAATTCATACTATTCCATAACAGATTTAAAGTGACTTGTAACAAAATACATATACAAATATGTTGAGAACCATAGAATATTTAAATAAAAATATCAAGTACATATAAATTGGAAGACTAAAGCAAAAATTATAGGCAGAATTAGGTAGAATTTGAGGTAATTATGCCTCTGAGTATTTTCTTAAATTGCTATATGAAAAGGTAAGAACATACATTGTTGCATTAACCATCTTGGGTGTCTCCACTAGATAATTTGTCTGGGTAGACACAGGCTTCCCTAGGTACTGCAGTATAAATTTTAGCATATGTGTGTGTTACAACATTGCTCTCAAAAGCACCAGTCTGTTCGTTCTTAGAGCAAGTGCTGGGCAGACATAAAATCTAGAGATGATGTCGCAGTCTTAATTGAAACATCAGGCCCTTCTCATTTATTGCTTTATTTCCATAGATGGAATTTAGGAACTTTCCATTGAAAATGATATTGTGATTGGCTTGGAGTGCACTAGCAACACAAACTTAATGAGCTGCAATGTGTTATTAGACTGTATAAGATATTTCATTGTCAGAAGGATTGGCAGTGGAATGATTCCAGTGGGTGACTGACTGCGTAAAACCCACACTCTCCCTCTCCCGCCTGCCTCATTGCAGCCTGAGATTCGGCCACCAGTCTGGCAGGACTTAGGAAAGCCACCTGTGATCATCAATACAAATAACTCGATGTTCCTGCAGTGTAATCAGCAGGCGACTGTTTATTATGGTTGTTGATAACATTATCAATATGAACAGGACAGGAAGGAAGGAGAAGAATTGGAGAATGGGAATGGAGTGGAGATGGTAGATGAACCATCAGGGGAGAACAAAGAGGAGGAATATACCAGATGGAGGGGAGAACATTCAATAAAGGAAACAAAGGAAAGAGAAAGAACAGAGAGAAAGAAAAGGAAAGAAACAGGTTTAATCAGTGGAAAAGAGAATTAATAGACGTTGTTCCTTGTCCTAAGGTGCCCCAACGAATTCCCTGTGGTTGCCAGCTTGTTCATTTCCAGATGCTGGAGGAGGACAGCCACACAGTATTACAGGTCACTGTCTCAATCACTCTTCAGTAGCTCTCTAACCTCTGAGAACCCAAACACGGCTGTGTCCACTGTGGAAGAAAGCCTGGGGGAGGAGGAAGAGTGTCTCAGTGTGCTGGTGACTCATTCTGGCACTGACTTGGCCTTATGAAAGCAATTTAGCTCCACTGGGCTGAGCCTCACCATAATTAATAACAGGATACCTGTCTATAAAGCAGGGCCACTATTACCAACAAAGTGTTGCCTGAGGCAGAGGCAGGAGAGAAGAAACAAAGGGAGAAGAAAATAAAAGAAAATTAAGGGGGATGACAATGCCTTCCAGTCTTCTTTAGGCTCCAGGGACCTTGTGGAGGGTTTATGGGTCCATATGTATACAATTGAGGTTTAAAGGAACCAACATTTTAGTGCCTATTATATACCAGACAGTGCTGGCTGCCTTTCCCTTGTAAGTCATGTAATCTTCCCAACAGTCCCCAGCAATTATTATCCCCCTTTTATTAAGGCTAAGAAACTAGCTTGTTTGGTAAGCAGGTTAAAGCTCAGGTCTGCATGACTTGAATCCTACTGCATGTTTTCAACTCCAAAATAATCGTAAAATTTAAGTTACACTGTAAGAGATGTATTTTGCCTATGTATTTAAAAGCAAACAGTCATGACCTTCTACCAGACTTATTACCTCTCTTTTCTAGTGTCTAACTTTGTCTTAAATTCACTGTGTATTAATCTATTCTTCAGCCTTTAAAAATACTAAATTATTTTGTGGTGGGAAGAAAATGGAAGGAAATGGATCGTAAAGTCAGAGAAATCTGGCCTGGAATTCTGTTTTCACAGTTCATTAGCTACAAGATCTTAGGAATCTATACAATAGGATTAATAATATCAGGGCTTTTGATTTTGAGGATGAAATGCATTATGGGAACATACCTAGCATAATGCTTTCCACTTACAGGGCACTGAATTATTGGTTTCTTTCCTTTCTCCTAAAATTTGTGATAGAATTCATTGGTCAGAATTTCCTAAATTATGCTTTGCAGAACATTAGGGGTTTGGAAAGAGATTGATGCTCTTCATAAAAATACTTTTAATGGCCAGCTATCTTGGCATGAAGTGAATGGCTATTTTCTCTCATTCGTACCTTTCTTCTCCCCAGGTATTCCACCACACAGAGGCCATAGATCAATTCCAGGTGGATTAAGGAACTAAATGTGAAAATAGAAATTGAAGAAAATATGAAAATTGATTTATATGTTTATTTTTCATAGGGAGGATTTCTTTACAAAAGATGAAAGTTAAACCAAAAAGGAAGGAATTGTAATTACATTAAAATTGAAAACTTCTCTATGACAAAAGACCCAGTTAAAAATTATATAATCCATAGGCTGCAAGAAGGTATTCAATATATTTAACCAACAAAGGATTAGTATCTGAACACATAAGCATTTTTATAAATCAGTAAAAAAAACAAACAAACAAAAAAAACAACAAAAAACAAAAAGGAAGACAGAGTACTAAGGAATAAAGCAAAGGGTATAAAATGACAATTTATCAAAGGAGAAGTTGCATGACCAAGAACAATTAGGGGGAAAAAGGCTCAACTTCACTGGTAATTGAGGAAATGTAAACTAATATAAAAATGAGTTTCATCAGACTGATCAAATTCACAAAAGTGGGAATGACTGACAATACGCCCCTTTTAACTACTAGTTACAATTTCTTCATCATTATACTGTAAGTTCTAGACAGCACAGTAACACACCTAACACACAAAGGAGATAAACGGTATAAAGATTGGGAAGGAAGACACAAAACTGTCATAATTTATAAACAATAATGATACATTTACCAAGGAAATCTAAGAGAAAATTCAAGACAAACTAATGGAACTAATAAGATAGTGTGGCAAGTTGATCAAATTTAAGATTAAAATTTAAAACATTCAGTTTTTATAAGCCATATCAAACATGTAGTAACATCATGCTGTTCACTAAGTAGTTTTGGTTCTGTCTTAGTACATGGGAGGGTTTTACTTTACTGTCCTCTTGAAGTTTGATCAGGTGACTGGTTGTGAACAGTGACATGTAAGTAGAAGTAATTCCTGTCACCTCCATCCAGGTAGAAGCTTTAAGAGCCAGGGCAAGATTTGCTGCACTTTTTCTTTGTTCCTCAGAACAAGGAATGGTAATCATCTTCCATATGGCAAAAGAGCAAATGTTGCCATGATCCCTACATTTGGATGATGGCATCCTCTGTAAATTCCCTTGGTTTGTTCCCTAAAAAATCAGCTCACAATGACAGCAGATTAATAAGAGACAGGTTTATTTCCAAATGCACATGAGGGGAACCACAAGAATGATTTCCCAATGTCTCAATAATGGTCAGATACCTTTCTAGATGCCTTTTTGAAGGGAAGGGAAGAAGGGAGTATGGGTGCAACAAGAGATTGTTAGGGAGGGTGAACAGGTGGGGGAATAGATTGATTCTAAATTAGCCTGGGAGACAGTTACTGCTTTTTAAATGATTTGGGCCAGGTTTGCTAGCACTCAGAGGGATGGAAGAGAAGTCAATTGCTCCCTTTGATCCCTTGATCAGGTCAGTCTGGTTTTATGCAGGCAGAGGGTTTGAGAATGGCATTTAATTCAAAATATTCTTTATGTGAGGGAGGGTGATGGGTTGGGCCACATCTATGGTGCATATTTTTATCTATAATAAAAAAAAATAAAGGAAAAAAAAATAAATAAATAAAAATATATTCTTTATGTTAAGTAGTCATATTTGGGAGAAAGATTTCCTTAGCTCCTTCACAGAATATGTGTCAGTCTTTCAGAAAATAGTTGCTCCGTCAGCATGGGTTCTGTGCTTAGGACAAAATAGAGCAAAATATGTATCCTACCTGATACATAATAGACGTGCAGCACAAACAAAAAACACACTTTGTTTTCAGTCACTGAAATTTTGGAGTTGTTCGTTAATGCCACATCCCCTTGTCCATCCTAACTGGTATGAACAGTCAACATCTGTCAATCATTTGCCATGTGCCCGGACACTGTTCTAAATCCCCACATTTAATGTGATCACTGGAAGAATCCTAGGAAGTAGGTGTTATTATAATACTTGATTTGACGGATGAATGAACTGTCCCCCACAGGCACTGAGAAATTAAATAACTTGATTTAGATAATAAACTCTAAATAGCAAAGGCAGAATTTAAACACAAGTATTTTGCTTCCAATACCCAACCTTGTGCTGTTAATCAACGTGAGATGCCATATTTCTCAGAAAATGTACTATACAATTTTTATATGTCCTTTGTAGTGGGAAGACAAACTATAAGATATCTAGGAAAAAACTTAAGAAGTATTAGCGAGACCTTTGCAGAAAACATTTGAAAAGAAGACAAATGATTGGAAAGAGATACGGGAAGTCTCAAAAAACACTTTTTTTTTTTTTTTGAGACAGAGTCTTGTTATGTTGCCCTCGGTAGAGTGCCATGATGTCACAGCTCACAGCAACCTCAAACCCTTGGGCTTAAGTGATTCTCTTGCCTCAGCCTCCCAAGTAGCTGGGACTAAATGCACCTGCCACACCACCTGGCAATTTTTTGTTGCAGTTGTCACTGTTGTTTAGCTGGTCCAGGCCGAGTTCTAACTGCCAGCCTGGGTGTATGTGGCTGGCACTGTAACCACTGTGCTACGGGTGCCGAGCTGGAAGACTCAAATTGATAATGATACATACTTACCCAAGTTAATATATAAATTCAATGCACTTTCAATAAAGAAGTCGTCAGTGTTTTGAATTAAATTCGACAAACTAATCCTAATCTGGAAATATAAAAGACTGAGAACAGTCAATATAGTCTTGAAGAATAATAATAAAATGTGGATTTGACTGACCAAATGCGAAAACTTTTGTAAATTCATAGGAATAAAAACTGTGAGAGTTGACACTGAAATGGAGAAAACAATAAGAAACAAAAGGAAATTTAGAACTCAATCTGTTTATATGATGAGATTGGGCCAATAAAATTTAGGCAGGTACAAGATGAATTATTAAGTAAATTATATTTGTGACATTTGGTTACTGATACTAGAAAATTTTATATTTGTACATTTATAGAAATTGAATTCCAGATGGACTAAAAATCTACATTTAAAAAGTAAAATAATAAGATATGTAGAAGAAAACAGGAAAAAATAATATTTTAATTATATCTGGCAATGATTTCTCATATATGGGTCACTATGAAAGCTTTGACACCAACTGTATTTTGGTCCATTATTTCACTTTCCAGAAACACAGTTGACAGCATCCTTTCTGATTCAGAAATCAGAACTGAATGGAACTGTGCAAGTTTCCATTCATTTCGCTTTTCAGTGTTGTGGGGAAGACTTCATTTGTTCCTGTCATGTAGATTTTGTATTTCTTGATTTTTGTGTATCTCAAAACTTTTGTAATGGTCCACATATATGATTCATTAGTACAAGTATTTCCTTCTATTAAGGAAATTATTAACAAATTTGACTATATAACTTCTGCAAGATGTTATGAAAAATATGAAAGAAGACAAGAACTAGAAAAAGTTGTAATGCAAAATAACCATTAAAGGATTAGTATCTAGAATATATAAAGAGCTTCCACCAATTAATTACAAAACAACTCAGTAGAAAAATAGGCAAAGATCATGATAGATAATTCATAGGATAAACTGAATGGCAATAAAAATTTGAAAAGATTCTCAACATTGCTAACATTCAGGGAAATACAAATTAAAATTTTCATAACATCATATCATATCTAATTAGTAAACCTTAATAATTTTGATGACACCTATTGGTAAGTTTGTGTATTTTTAGTGAGACTGTAAATGAAGTAAGTGAAGGTGGTTCTCTGCAAGGACTTTTAGGGAGAAACTCAAAACGTGGTGTTGTGCCCAGATCTCGAAATCCCCCGCAAAGACCACAGAGGAACCAAGTCCGATGGCAAGAGCAAAAGAGCCTTTTATTGCAAGTTTGAGCTTGGGCTCCCGGGGGCTCCGCTGCAACGGATCTGAGCCAGGAGCCTCAAGCTCTGGAGCAGGGGGTTCTTATAGTCTGGCGCAGTGGGTAGGCATGCGCAGCTTGAAACTAAGGGGGCGCTTCTGGATTGGTTAGGTGGGGGTTCCTCGTTGGTGGGCGGTTGTCTCATGATTTGGGGGAATTGCCTGGGCTTGCCTGGGCTTGTCTGGAAAGTGAAACTTATTGAGTGAAATAGTGAAATGGCGAAAAGTGAAACTTAACTCTCAAGGTGGCGCGCTGGTCTTGTAGATTGTAGACCAGGCCCAATCATGGGTCTGGCACCATGTGTGTTATCTCTAGCTTTCTGTCTGAAAGGGGCTGATATTGGCCTCTTAACACCAGCAGTTGTACAGCTCCTCCAGTCAGGAGTAGGTGTAATAATACTAGGGGACCAGCCAGGGCTGATACCAGAGTTGTTAGCCAAGAGAGACTTATACCAGTTCTGATTATTTTCTCTTTCTAATTTATGCTTGTGCAAGCTCTCCCGCACAAGGGTCATTGATTCTCTCACTATTCCCGAGTGATCAGCGTAAAAACGGCATTTCTCGCCTAGAGCAGTGCACAACTTTCCTTTTTTTTTTTCGAAGCCCACAGTTCAGTTAAGACAAGTTCCTTGAGGAGTTTTCTTAGGCTTCAGGCGTGCGTTGACCAGCCAGCTCCTAGTATGTGGCTGGAGCAGGGCATGTTGGACGTCTTAAAAGTTATCTTCATTTCTCAAGGGGCAGTGAAGTTCTATTCAGCCAGCTGTGATGACTCCAGGTGAGGATTCTTCTCATCCTCACTTCCATGCATGTGGTCAGGATGATGGTGTAAAGTCTTTTCTACCTTGGTTTGAGGGGGAGCAGGTTCTGATTCCAGACTTAAAGTTGGTCCTTTGATCTTCCAGAGAGAAAAGATATAGAGACACAAAAAGACTAAACAGAACACAGTTAATTACCCTAGTGGAGATTTTCCTTGTTACTCTTTTTAGGGTTGAGCTCTGGAACCCATGGGATGAGAGGAGCTACTCACAACACCTGGTACGGTTGGGATGCAGCCCTCTTTGCCTCAGTACTAACCCTACTGTTCCTTTTAGTGATGGTGCTAAGGCTCCAGTCAAAGCAATTAACTCACCCTTCTGAGTCAATGTCCCTTGAGGTAGGGGCTTAGACTTTACAGTCTCTGTTAAAGTGACCACTGCATACCTAGCCCACCACTCACTTTGCGTTGTCATGTAACTGCTTCCATCTATATACAAGTCCTAGTCTGTATCTGTCCAGGGCTGGTCATGCAAAGTCAGGTCTGCTAGCGTACACATTATTTATAACTTCCGTACAGTCATGCTCAGTTTTTCTTCTACTGACTGGAAGGAGCATGGCTTGGTTTAGAGTGTTGCATTAGAGAGCTAAAAACGTCCCTTACTGTCCATTGAATGGACCACAGAGTGTGGTTCTTTCACTTTGAGATCCTGCCCTAGAGTCAGCTTATCAGCTTCTTGCACAAAGAGAGCAGTAGTGGCTAGAACCAGTAAACAGGGTGACGTGTTTTTTTGCCACTCCATTCGACTGCTTAGAGAGGTAGCTATAGGCCTTGGGCAGGACCCGACCAGCTGGGTTAACACACCCACAGCCATTTTATCTCTCTCTGAGATATACAGAGTAAAGGGCTTGGCCAAGTCTGGCAGTCCCGATGCAGGTGCAGCCATCAGCCTCATCTTATCTGGGAGAAGGCACGTTCCTGTTTTTCTCCCCACTTTAAGGGCTCTCCCTCCTCTTCTTTAGTTGCCTCATACAAGGGCTTAGTTAAAATGGCAAAGTTGGGTATCCAAAGACAACAGAATCCGACCGGGCCTCAGAATTTCTAAACCTGCTTTTGGCTCATGGGGCTGAGAAGGCAATTAATGACTTGCCTCTATTTCATGCCTAGATACCTTTATCCCTGCTGGATAGTAAATCTTAGATAATGTACTTGCTTCTGGCAAATCTGGGCCTTCCGTTTGGATACTTTGTAGCCACATACCTCTAGATGTCATAAAAGATAGTCCATGCCTCTGGTGCAACCCTCCTGGGTAGGGTGTCCTGAAAGGAGGTCATTGACATATTGGAACAGCACACATTTTAATTTTTCAACCA
>CAUYPK010040975.1:0-30725 GCA_963574355.1 Loris lydekkerianus
CAAATCAAAACCATCCTGAGATATTATCTAAGCCCAGTGAGATTGGCCCTCATCACAAAGTCTCAAAACTGCAGATGCTGGCATGGATGTGGAGAGAAGGGAACACTTTTACACTGCTGTTGGGACTGCAAACTAATACAACCTTTTTGGAAGGCAGTGTGGAGAACCCTCAAAGAACTCAAGCTAGACATCCCATTTGATCCTGCAATCCCATTGCTGGGCATCTACCCAGGGGGGAAAAATCCTTTTATCACAAGGACACTTGTACTAGACTATTTATCACAGCTCATTTTATAATCACCAATATGTGGAAACAGCCTAAATGCTCACCAACTCAAGAATGGATCAACAAGCTGTGGTGTATGTATACCATGGAATACTACTCAGCCACTAAAAAAGACTAGGACTTCACATCCTTTGTATTAACCTGGATGATGTAGAACATATTATTCTTAGTAAAGTGTCACAAGAATGGAGAAATAAGAATCCTATGTACTCAATTCTGGTATGAGGTCAATCAAGGTCCTAGTACACAGTGGGGGTTAGGAGATGGGAAGAGCTGAGAAAGAGAAGGGGGGGGTCAAGGGATGTGGTACACCTTTTGGGGGTGGGACACAAATGTAAGAGGGTCCTTATCTAACAAAAGCAATTAATGTAACCTGCTTCTATGTACCCTCAATGAATCCCCAACAATAAGAAAAATAAAAATAAAAACTAAAAAAAAAAGAAAACGAAAAGAAAATAGCCAGGCACTGTAGCAGGCTCCTGTCGTCCCAGCACTGGGGAGGCTGAGGCAAGAGAACTGCTCTTAAGGCCATGAGTTTGAGGTTACTGTAAGCTATAATGCCATGGCATTCTACTGAGAGTGACATAGTGAGACTCTGTCTCAAAAAATAATAATAATGATAATGATAATTTTAACGAGATTAAAAGACAATACACAGAATACAAATCTTATCCAAAACAATACTTTAATACAAATGTGCTAAAAAATCCCGCTGATTCTCAACTAGTCGACACCCCACCACTGTGACTAGCTAGCATCTTCTAAAGCAGACATCCTCAAACTTTTTAAACATGGGGCCAGTTCACTGTCCCTCAGACCTTGGAGGGCCGGACTATAGTTTAAAAAACTATAAACAAATTCCTATGTACATTGCACATATCTTATTTTGAAGTAAAAAAACAAAACGGGAACAAATACAGTCACACCGCCTCATGTGGCCCACAGGCCGCAGTTTGAGGACCCCTGCACTAAACCGTCTGTTTTATGATACAATCAAGTTCATTTGAAGCCCACTAATAAAAGTTAAGGCTGTCAAGAATCCTGTCTGCAGTCTTTCCAAAGCTGCCACATCTCAATAACGCAGTACATACAGAAAAATTTACTCCTAAACCATCATAACATTTCTTAAAAACCACTCTTTTTTAAGAAATGTTAAGTCTGAGCCAGGCACGGTGGCTTATGCCTATAATCTTAGCACTCTGGGAGGACGGGGTAGGAGGATCCCTTGAGCTCAGGAGTTTGAGACCAGCCTGAGCAAAAGCAAGATCCACTTGAGGAAAATAGAGACCCTATCTCTACTAAAAATAGAAAAAATTAGCCAGGCATTATGATGGGGCCTTGTAGTTCCAGCTACTGGGGAGGCTGAGACAGGAGGATCTTTTGAGCTCAGGAGTTTGAGGTTGCTGTGAGCTAGGCTGATGCCATGCCACTCCTGCCTGGGCAACAAAGCGAGATTCTGTCAAAAAAAAAAAAAAAAAAAGGCGGCACCCGTAGTTCAGATGGTGACCACATACACCAAGGCTGGTGGGTTCCAACGTGGCCCGGAGCAGCTAAAACAACAATGAGAACTGCAACAATAACAAAAAATAGCCAGGTGTTGTGGCAGGCGCCTGTAGTCCCAGCTACTTGGGAGGCTGAAGCAAAAGAATCACTTAAGCCCAAAAGTTTGAGGTTGCTGTCAGCTGTGACGCCACAGCACTCTACCGAGGGCAACATAGTGAGACTCTGTCTCAACAACAACAACAAAAAGTAGTATGGTTAAGACAAAAAAATTAAAATAACAAGTACTCTTGTGTTGAAGAAATTCTATGAATTCCTGTAACTATTATATGTCCCCAAATGTTCTATTATTCCAACCTGTCTCAGCTATGCCTTCAGTGAATGAATGGCTTTAACTGAGATGATAAAATTGATTTCACAGCAAATGCCAAAAAGGTATTAATTATAATAGTAGTGACTGTAGAGAACAGTATAAAAGGATTCGGTGAAAGCTATGATTGATTAACAATACCTATTACGTGAGGAGTAACACAAGTGTCAAATATTTCCTACCTCTGAGATTCGAGAATATCTACAATCCCCTCTGCCGTAATATTCTGCAGTTTCTGAGGATTCTTACCTGATTGTTTTAGAGCCATTCCCTAAGGGCTTAACACTTTTTGATACCTCTACAGACTGCACTTCTCTTCTGCACCTTTGCTTTTTTGTTATAAAAGACATGTACACAATTTTGTTCTGTATACTTTGTATCTACGAAATTGAAATTGGAAACCTGGGGAGAGGCCTTATTATTTTCAGAGTATGTTGTTAAGGATTATTAACAGCTGGCTGGGCACAGCAGTTCAGGACTATTTAGTGGAGGCCACGGGGGTAGGATCACTTGAGGTCAGGAGACTGAGACCAGCCTGACCAAGAGCAAGACCCCATCTCAGAAAAATTAGCTTGGTATTGTGGCGGACACCTGCAGTCCCAACTACTCAGGAGGGAAGCTGAGGCAGGAACATTGCTTGAACCCAAGAATTTGAGGTTGCTATGAGCTATGCTGACACCATAGCACTCTGGCCTGGGCAAGAGTAAGACTCTGCCTAAAAAAAAAAAAAAAAAAAAAAAATGAATAAAAGCAAGAAACATAAAATATTAAGGACAGTTTTCTATAATGCAATGACATTATTATCACACCTAAGAAGATAATAATGTTCTATTATCAGTTAATATAAGGCTCAAATTCTAATTTTCCCTATTATAAATAAACTTTTACAGGCCCAGCACTGTAGCTCAGTGGTTAGAGTGCCGGTCACATGCACCTGGGCTGGTAGGTTTGAACCCGGCCCAGGCCTGCTAAACAACAATGACAACAAGAACAATAAAATATCTGGAGTTGTGGTGGGCACCTGTAGTCCCAGCTACTTGGGAGGCTGAGGTAAGAGACTCGCTTAAGCCTAAGAGATTAGAGCTCTCTACCAAGGGCAACAAAGTGAGACTCTGTCTCAAAAAAAATAAATAAGTAAATAAATAAATAAAACAACTTTCATAGCTGGTTTGTTCATTCTAGGATCACATAAAGGATTACAACTCATGTTTGATTGTTAGGTTTCTTACGTCTCTTCAGATCTGGAATGGTCTCCTCCACCACTCTATTTTCCCTAAGGCAAATTTTCTTATTGACTGCCTCTCCACTTGGCTTTATCTATTCATTTCTACATCGTGTGGTCTAACCAGTTCCTGCATCCCTTGCATTCCCTGTAAACTGTAGACGGACATAAAGGCTTGAGATGGGTTAATAATTTCAGGTAAGAATTATTCATAAGCATGTATTTTTACTGTCTGGTGGCCCCCTGGTAGTGGTGGTAAGATTTATCATTGGCTTAGAGCAGCGGTTCTCAACCTGTGGATTATGACCCCTTTGTAAACATGAAAATACATCCTGCATATCAGATATTTACATTACTATTCATAACAATAGAGAAATTGCAGTTATGAAGTAGCAATGAAAATAATTTTATGGTGGGGGGGGGTCACCACAACATGACGAACTATATTAAAGGGTCATGGCATTAGGAAGGTTGAGAACCACTGGCTTAGAGTAAAAACAGATATTATGAAAACATCTTTAGTATGTTTTCAAAGACCTTAGACATTGACAGCATCAATGTGAAAACATGCATATTTCCTTTCTTTGTGGTCCATTAAATGATACATTTTCCCATCAGCAGCATCTTTTTTTTGTAGAGACAGAGTCTCACTTTATTGCCCATGGTAGAGTGCCGTGGCGTCACACAGCTCACAGCAACCTCCAACTCCTGGGCTTAGGTGATTCTCTTGCCTCAGCCTCCTGAATAGCTGGGACTATAGGTGCCAGCCACAATGCCCAGCTATATTTTTGTTGCAGTTTGGCCAGAGCCAGGTTTGAACCCGCCACCCTTGGTATATGGGGCAGGCACCCTACCCACTGAGCCACAGATGCCACCCAATCAGCAGCATCTTATTTCAATGAACTATCACCTATCAAATTCCAATTCAAAATCTGCCTTTTCCTTGATAGAGGAGGAACTACTATTACCAATAACTTAATTAGTTCTGCCATTTTTTGTTCATTATTGGAACAAAAAAAGAGGAGTAATAGGGGGAGCAGAAGTAGGAACAACATTTCTCCTTACATAATTGGGCAAAAACTGAAAGAAAAAAGATGAAGGACACCAAGACACCTGCAGAGAAATTTTCTAAGGTCAATGTAACAGCGGTGGAAGAAGACGACTAGGAAAATGGGAGCTAAGGAGTTGAATTTGTCAGTTTTACAGACTTGCCCCTTGAGAGCGCTGTTGACCCAAGATAGTCTACCTGCTGGGATTAGTGGGTTATCTGTAATCTTTGGGTTGCCAGGAGAATATAATGGCAGCAAATACCTAACCAACCAATCAGGGATGCAGGACATGTTCACCAGGGAAGTATTCAAAACTCAATTCACTACTCATATGAGCAGGGATTTTCTACTCCCAAATTAGCAAGCATTTCCAAAGTGTAAGCTTTCTTATTAACACATCGCTGACCAGTCATGACTTATCCAGTAACACAGATAGTTTCTGTGTAAAACTGCTGGTCAACAATGTGTTAATGTAGTATGTTTGTAGTAAAGTATCTCCTTATCTGAAGCAGATGTTTGTACCTACAGTCATGGTTTTCTGAAAATGACAACTTAAATTCAATGATATAAAACCACTTATGATTTCGAGCACTTCGCTAAGAAAATTTCAGATGCAACCTGGATCACAGGCTAGACACAGCTGGTTTAGGAGTAAAGACTGTTAAACTTTATTATTTATTTATTTATTTATTTTGGCAGAGCCTCAAGCTGTCACCCTGGGCAGAGTGCCATGGCATCACAGCTCCCAGCAACCTCCAACTCCTGGACTTAAGCGATTGTCTTGCCTCAGCCTCCCAAGTAGCTAGGACTACAGGCGCCCACAACACCCGGCTATCTTTTGGTTGTAGTTGTCATTGTTGTTTGGCAGGCCCGGTCTGGATTCGAACCCACCAGTTCTGGTCTATGTGGCTGGTCCCTTAACCACTCGAGCTACAGGTGCCAAGCCGACTGTTAAACTTTATTGAAATGAAAATTAAATACAACTTAACTGACTAGTCAAATATCATTAAAATTCCTATGACTGGCTAAATTTATGTCCTTATAAATGTAAAATTTTACTTTTTGTATATTTTTTCATTTAACAACATCAATATTTTGGCACCCTAGACATTATAATTGTCAGTGGTAAGTGTTCAAATTCTTTCTGTATACTCATTACCTTCTGAACAAAATCCATCTGCAATGTCACTTAAAATTTATTTTTCTTATAAGTTACAAATTCATCATTATTAAAGATTCAAACTATATGGTTGCTAAAAAGTGTGAAAAATTCCCCTTTTACCTCCTCACAGGTTCCAATCCCCTCCTCAGAGTAACCACAGTTAAGCCCTTCCATACTGTCCCAGTTCATACAGATATGAACCTAGATGTATATGGTTTTAAAGGGCTTTTTAAAAACACATAAATATGATACTATCTATATACGTGTGTGTATGTGTGTGTCCTTCTGTACTCTTTTTCTTTTCTTGTAGGGACAAGGTCTTGCAATGTTGCTCATGATGGTCTCAAACTCCTGGCCTCAAGCGATCCTCCTATCTCAGCCTCCCAAATCCCTGGGATGAACCCCACACTTGGCCTGTACTATTTTTTTTTTTGTAGAGACAGAGTCTCACTTTACCGCCCTCGATGGAGGGCCGTGACGTCACAGGACTCACAGCAACCTCCAGCTATTGGGCTTCCACACGCTTGGCTATTTTTTGGTTGCAGTTCGGCCGGGGCTGGGTTTGAACCCGCCACCCACTGGCGCCCTACTCACTGAGTCACAGGCGCCACCAGGCCTGTACTATTTTTAAGACGTTGGAGATCTTTCTATATCAGTACAAGCACATCTACCTTATTCTACTTAATGGCTGAATACTTGTCTATAATAGATTTACCCTACATTTATATAACTACTTCCCTATTGAGATTTTTTTTAACTCTTTGCAATTACAAACAATGCTGCAATTAAACCTATCAATTAGATGCTTATCATAAAAATATTCAATAGTATAATTACAGAGTCACATTCAACACATAAGATTCCTTGAACAGATGAAGTATTACTTGAGATACATTTTCTATAATCCTAAAAGCACAAAGAAATAATTATACAGAGGTACACAATGAAGATTTTAATTCTTTGTGTGTCTTTAATTGCTCTACATCATTTTCCTATTTACAAAATGCTGGTTTGTGTCGCCCCTACTCTGTTGTTAATTTTATCTGTTGCCACTGAAAGGGGCTTCATGACACCTCTCCAACATTCTGGAGCTCAAAACACTGGTTAAGCCCCAATATCTCTAATCATACACACCCTCACAGCCTCCCTATGTCATCATCTTTCTCAAAATAAAAGCATTCACTCACGTTCTGCTCACAAACCTTCAAATACCACATCTCCCTCACTTCTCTTTGACCATTCACATTAGACCACAATTTTTCATCATCCTGCCAAGTCAGTCGTTCTGGGCCCACTGTGTTCTGACTCCTACATCCCTGAGTACTTCTTCCCTGAACTGAGAGCCATGCACAACTCATTCATCCATGTCAGTCCACTTTCAGTTGGGCTCCCTCAAATGCTCACCACTCGGAATTTTTTTTTTTTTTTTAAGAGACAGAGTCTCATTTTGTTGCCCTTGGTAGAGTGCTGTAGCATCACAGCTCACAGCAACCTCCAGCTTTTGGGCTTAGGTGATTCTCTTGCCTCAGCCTCCCAAGTAGCTGGGACTATAGGCCCCTGCCACAACACCCGGCTATTTTTTGTTGTAGTTTGGCTGGGGCTGGGTTTGAACCTGCCACCCTCAGTATATGGGGCTGGCGCCCTACTCACTGAGCCACAGGCACCACCCAACCAATCCTATTAATTCATCACTTGTCTAACTTTTGATTTCCCCTAGGTATTATTTTAGAGTTCAGAATATGCACTGCCCTCAAATCCCCATTTCTCTCTTCCCGGCTTCTTTTATATTTTTGGCATAGCCTCACTTCATAGAATTAAAGCTTCATCTTCAACGGTATTAACACCATATATACTTCTTACCCTTCCTTACAAGCTCAAAAAAGACATACTCCACATGTTACCTTTGAAGCTAGGCTCTCCTGTTTGTAACTCTTGTAACCTGAGTTATTCTCCAACTTTGCAAATATAGAACCCTTTTGTTAACATCAAAATGTTCTAAGACTCCTACACAATAGTGATTTAAATTTTTATTATTCAATGATCCAGAATAACTTTTATTCATGTTATAGATAATATTTAGAGTATGAATCAAGCAATCAACACCTTGTAACAATTTCTCAGCTAAGGGTCAGGAACTATAGCTCCAGAACTCCACTTTCCAGCACTCCCAGGGGACCTCAGTCAAGCAATACTCCCTCTTTTTGTTGGTATTACTTGCAAACCTCCTCCGGAACACAAACTCCAGCCCTTCTGCTTTCCTATGTGCAAATTCTCTAATGATTTCCTCATAGCCAAATCCAATTAATTTCTCTCTACAGTACTGAATATGAATGATCTTCTATTTCACACTCTGTCCAAGGCAATATATTACCTTGGAACTCTTGCCTTTAACCACTGTTCTTTGGTTTCTTTTCCTGGCACTTGCATTTCCTCCTTCAACTTCCCACCCTCACGCTGGCAATTCTCAACCTATTTCTGCCTCCATTCATCCCACCAATGATTATTTCTCACGGTATGCTAATTCTCTACCAACCAGCATAATTCCTCAAATAATCCTGCCCCATCATCCAGAACATTACTGGGCAAACACAGACATCCAAAACCCAGAGCTCTTCAATCTCTGAATTTCTACTCATTCCACTTGAGGTCTAAGACAGGGCAATGAACAAGGGCTGTGTATTATCACCTACAGTTGTTGCACATGCATTCATTTTAAAAAGCAATTCCTTGAAGGCAACTCCCTTACTTTAGTCATCTCTCTAAAGCAGGCATCCTCAAACTGCAGCCCACGGGCCACATGAAGTGGTGTGAATTGTATTTGTTCCGATTTTGTTTTTTACTTCAAAATAAGATGTGCAGTGTGCATAGGAATTTGTTCATAGTTTTTTGTTTTTTTTTAAACTATAGTCTGGCCCTCCAACGGTCTGAGGGACAGTGAATTGACCCCCTATTTAAAAAGTTTGAGGACACCTGCTCTAAAGGGATGCTAAAGAGGGATGAGGTGAAGGATGAGGATGAGGTAAAGAAAATATTTCATAATTAAAGGTTTAAGAAATACTAGGTTAGGGTGGTGCCTGTGGCTCAGTGAGTAGGGCACCGGCCCCAGATACTGAGGGTGGTGGGTTCAAACCCAGCCCTGGCCAAACTACAACAACAAAAAAATAGCCAGGTGTTGTGGCAGGCGCCTGTCATCCCAGCTGTTGTGGCAGGCTCCTGCATTCTCGGGAGGCTGAGGCAAGAGAATTGCCTAAGCCCAAGAGCAGGAGGTTGGTGTGAGTTGTGGCACCACAGCACTCTACTAAGGATGACAAAGTGAGACTCATTCTCAAGAAATACTAGGTTAAACAAAGTTAACAGGTTTTAGAACTTTAGAACCTTTAATCTTGCTAATTGTGAATTACCAAGAGTAGAATTTTCCAGCCTTGTAAATTACAAAACTCTTTGCCCTTTCTACTGCTCATTATTAGCACCTATAATCTACTCTGTTTCCGGGGAACACAATTTCGGAAATGCTTATTAAGCAATTAAATATTTTTTCTCTCAACTTCTTTATATCCAGTATGATTTCTAAAGATATGTTATGCCAGTTTTATACTAATGCTGGCAGTAAATTTTACCAGCACTCAATTATCCCCAAAGCCATATATAGACAGTAAAATTACAAAAGATTTTTGAAGGATTCATTTCAAGATACTTATAAATTGCAAGGACCCCATTTACAAAAATTCCATTTATATACACCACCAGATCAGAAGTGTATAACCCCACTTTTGTAAAAACAGCAAAATCTGTTAAAAGCTGGGGGTAGTTTACATGACTTGATTGCCCCTCAGCAAAACCAAAAGTAATACAAATGAAAAAGACAAGGTGTATTCCAAAGAACCAAGAATAAGAGGAAGATAAATTTAGAAAACAGACACATTATTTTCCTCTATAAGATTCACAATGCTTATTATTAACACATTTAAGGACAAGCACAGCGGCTCACACCTGTAATCCTACCAACTGTGGGAGGTTAAGGCAGATAGATCACCTGAGCTCACCAGTTCGAGACCAGCCTAAGTTACATCTTTTTCTAAAAAGCTAGGTCAATAATTAAGACATGGAAGGAAGGCTTGGTGTATAGCACAGTGGTTACGGTGCCAGCCACACAACACGGAGGCTGGTGGGTTCGAACCCGGACCAGACCAGCTAAACAACAATCACAACTACAATAGAAAATAGCTGGACACTGTGGCAGGTGCCTATAGTCCCAGCTACTTGGGAAGCTGAGGCAAGAGAATCACTTAAGCCCAAGAGTTGGAAGTTGCTGTGAGCTGTGACGCCACAGCACTCTACCGAGGACTACATAGTGAGACTCTGTGTCAAAAAAAAAAAAAAGACGTGGAAGGAAAATAATAAACTTATCTTAACTTTTAGAATTTATGTTAGAAAAGAAACAAATTCTGAACACTATTCCTAGAAACATGTAAAATTCTAGTCTGAGTTAAAAGCAGGACTTTAGAAATTCTTCAAATATAATATTAATTTTTTTTTATTCTTCATAACCTATTTTCTTAGCAGTAAAATTCTGTGGAATGGAGATACCAACTGTGTGAAAATTCCCAAAATTTAGTCTCCATTCTAAGTCTCAACCTTACTTGAACCTTTTCTAAACCAAATCTTTTTTTTTTTTTTTTAATTTTATACTACTCTGACCACTTTTCTTTTTTCCCCGGAGCAAGATGATGAAATTACCTATAACCAGAATGTCTGGTACTTGGTTAGACACATACTTTCCTGTCAGGAACAGTTAATTACCAAATGAAGCATACTGGTGATTAATCAGTTTGTCAAGGAATTCTGCAAACCCATTACACTAACTAGACATTGCAAAAGTATAACTGATACTGAACTCAGCTTGACTCTAATATTTCAGTACGCTATTTATAGGGGTTTCTGTTTTTAGGTGGGTTTTTCTAATCTACTCTAACTTTAAACCTACTCCTCATTTTCAGAAGCTGAAATGAGCATAAAGTTAAATACAGGAAAAATATACACTAATGAGTATAATCCACCTCCTGCTCAGTTCCTTCATGGAAAAGGCTGCAAAGAGTAAGTTTCCGACATAACTTCAATTCTATTACAACTTCACTTCTCTTTAAAAAGTGTTCTGAGAAAGCCCCTTGTAAATTTCAATAACAAAAGGTAAGAATACAATTCTTTTTACTGACAATGGCCAAGTTAATATTCATTTCAGAGTCATGAAAGATTTAACATCAGTCATGTCAGATAGCATCTCGCAATCCCTTTACTAATAAAGTGACTAAGTTTCAAAACATGAAATAAAAACGGCCTAACTTTAACTGTTCTAGGAAAGACATTTGAAATTTTTCATAAGTAGTATTTTAAATGGGTGCCCATGCAAGGGATACATAAATGTTGTTCATAGCTAGTGTTTTTAAATAGATGCACACACAAATGGTACATTTTATAAAATCATTGCCACAGATACTTCCGTGCCTCCTCCACCAGAGGATAGGGACTAAGACCATTCACCAAGTTACTGATTAGCAATGGTTTCGGTGGAGACAGGGGGTAGCAGGAAGTAGGATCATCTTTAATGCTGCTGTGGTAGTTCTAGCTAAAGTCTTTTTTCTATTGGGCCTGCTTGAAAAAAAGGCAACTATATTTTTTGAAAGGCAAAATATATTTTTTGAAAGGTAAACCTTAGAAGAATGCAAGGTAAGTCAAAAGACCTCACCCGATGTTCCACAGGTTGCCTCATTCACTGGGAGGACCCCTTTGGACGGCACCCCCTCCACACCTCAATTCCCTCAGCCCTCTCCTTTCTCCATATAGATGTATTTCTCATTTCTCTCCCCTCTCAGTTCCTTTACGCAAAGACGCCCCCGTCGGGCCACAATATTCCCTCTAGGGCCCGCCCTCTTCTCAGGTGCCTTCCACCGGGCCACCAGCCCCCCTCCTGCCTACAGATGCCAGCTCGGGCCGCAGCACCCGCAGCCACCGGGGACGCCTCTCGCCCATTACCCAGACTTTGCACCCTGCTCACTCCAGCTTCTTGGGTCACAGCGGCGCCGGCACCCCAGCACCGCCCCGCAACACGCCCCCCACCCCCGGCTCTCTTACCGCACATGATGCAGGAGGCAGGGCCCGCACGGTGAAAGGCTAGCAGCTGGCGGGATCAGGGACACACACACACTAGCTTCGGGGACGACCGCAGCGCTCAAGATCCGAGGTGGCGCCGACACGACTACCTCCAGGATGCGACCGCCACTGCAAAGACAAGCTTCTCAGCCTCCCTGGCTATACCAGCAACCGCCGTCGGGCCCCGCCCCTCGGCACGCACCGCGCAGCCGCCGGCAGGCCCCACTGGTCCACTTCCGTGTCGCTCAGAGGCGCAGGTCCCGCCTCCCCGTGCTGCCCCGCCCTCTGAGCCCACGCAGGCGTAGGACTGTTGGCGGCGGAGACGTGGCAGCTACTCGTGGCTGCATCCGCCTGGAGTTCCTGGATCCGCCCGCCCGGGGGCAGAGAACCGGTGGTGAGGAGGGAGAAACTCGGTGCTTGTCAAGGAATGACAGAAACAGGATGAAATTCTTATCAGAGCAAATATACCGGGGAGCGCGCCCTGTGCAACCTCAGGCCCCTAGTTCCGACACCCCACGGAGCGGGGGAAGAGTAGGAAAAAAGCAGGAGAGATGAAAAGAGGATCCTGGGTGACAAAAAAAAATCAGGGTGGAAAAGGGACATAGAGCTGAAGAAAAATTGCAAACAACTGGGTGAGGTGGGAGGAGGGAGGTGCCAAAATCTTTGACTGCAAAGTGCCTGCCATTCAGGTTCGGTCAGTCTTTATGGTGACAGGCAATTCAATTTCCTACTTAAACTCTGACCTCTAAAAGCCCTTCGCACTCCATCCCCACCTTCAGCCATGCCTCTCTAACTCCTAGTTTACTGTGGAGGTGGAGGGAAGACCGTCCGGTTCATACATCCAACCATGAACCTGGGCTTAAGAACCTGCTGGCGCACGTACGATAGCCCACCTCAGAGGACTAGGATTTGCTAGCTTTAACAGCCTCATTTTATTCATGAACGATTAATTCTGTGGATTAATGCACTATTCTTGCCTAGAGACTTGATTAGGGAGTGACAATATTTCTGAGAATTACCTGGGCATTTGCTTTAGGAAGATTTAGATGGTATCTTTAGTCAAATGTAGATGGTTATCAGGACTCTATCAATGAATGGCTGTGGACTAGAATCAAATTTAAAACCGAAGTGGCACCAAAACTGAAGTTCTAACCGCTATTTAGGTGTCTGGCCTTACTCTACCTTCCACCCCTATCCACTCCAGGAAGGCTGAACAGGTAGTTCCCCAAGTGGGCCAAGATTCTCAAATCTTTTGCACACTTTGGTTATCTCCACATGGAATCCCCATGAAATCTGTTTAATGCTCCGTCTTCAGGAAAGCCTTTTTCATCTTCCCTAGACAGAGAAGTGTCTTTTAGCTGCCCCCATAAAGCAATATACTTTGATATTTTATTATTTTCTTTTTGTTAATATATTTCCCCACTAGACTATAAGTTTCTTGAACCTATAACAGATCTTTGCAAACCCAGTATCTACTATAGACCCTAACAGAACATAAGACATCAGAAATGTTTTTGAAAGAGTGAAAGGAGCCATATCTTCTTAGCAGAATTTACCTTCTAGCTGATCGTATGATCAAGGAAGCCAAGTGCTTTCAGTTTTTCTTAGGGGGAAAAATGGCTTTCACCTGCCTTGAAGAGAGGCTGGAAAAAGTAACATTTAACTTTTTCCCCTAAAAGACTTCTGATATTTCAAGCCCTCAAACAGGTTCCTAAATCACTCAGAGCAAAGTTTAAAAAACAGCTGTTTATTGCCAGGCGAGATACACACACACACACACACACACACACACACACACACACGTATGTTTAAGAGACAGGTCTCACTCTATACCCAAGCTGGAATGCAGTGGCATGATCATGGCTCATTGTAACTTAAAACTTCCAGGCTCAAGGGTTCCTCCCATCTCAGATTCCTGGGTAGCAAGGACTACACATGCACTCCACCATGCCCTGCTGATTTTTTTTTTTTTTTTTTTTTTGGTAGAGACAGTATCTAGCTATGTTGCCAGGCTTGTCTTGAATTGGCCTCAAGCAATCCTCCCACCTCAGTGCTGGGATTATAAGTGAGCCACCATTCTTGACCTCCCCCCCCCATTTCTTAATTCAAAAAACAGAAGGCTCTTAGTCTAAGAACCTTCATCTAAGAGAGTAATATTGCCCATGAGTCAAGGTGTAGTTTTGATGCTTAAAGCAACACCTTTGTACACTGGCAGCAAACCTGTTGATGTCACAAAGAAAATGCAAGCAGTACCACCAAAATTTTCATGCTCTAATATGTTAAACCCTTTGCCTGCTACTGCCACAATGACTATCAATGTCTTATCCACATCCATTTTACAGCTATCTTGGAAAATGCTTGTGTACCAGTCAAGAGAAACTTTGAAGACCAATATTTTCTAAACCAAGCCTCGAAGAACCTCACTAACCCACCACAACAAAGAATGCTTTATAACCATGTGCCAGGCAAGATACTGATACAGAACTTTGTCTGAACTCCCTCTATAGGGAGCTCTGCCTTAGCTGGGCCTTTGGGAATATAGCCTGTGGAAAAAGAAAAGAAATGATCTGTAAAGGAAAGGAGACATCTGGGTCTAATTTAAACATCTGAGGAAATGGAAAGGATTTTCTCTCCTGATCAAACAGTTCTGAACTAAGCTAGGCAATGGCTCACACCTGTAATCTCAGAACTTCTAGAGTCCACAGCAAGAGGATTGCTTGAGCAGAAATTTGAGACCAGCCTGGGCAACAGTGTGACACCATCTTTAATTTTTTTTTTTTTTTAATTAGCCAAGCATAGTGATGCATGCCTGTAGTTCTAGCTACTGGAGAGGCTGAGGTGGGAGGATGGCTTGAGCTCAGGAGTTTGAGCTATGATTGTACCACTGCACTTCAGCTTACAACAGAGATGATGATGATCCCTAAAAACATATGAATAAACAAAACCCATTCAGAACAACAAAAAAAGTAAGGATAGTAAGGGCATCATTCATTGTAGTCCAAGGGGAAAGAGGCCATTCCTTAATCTTCATTTTTTATATTCTAGGTAAGGATTCTGATCAACCCAGTGTGAGTCATATGCCCCACCCCTGTGTCAAAGAAGACAGGATATTGTAATAGGACAGCTGCACAAGAGCCATATAGAGTCATACAGCCATATAGCGCAAGGGAGAGCAGTTAATGCTTCAATGGAAAGGGAATCTATAAATTGCTAAAAGAATGAAGACAACAAACAAGGATGCCCGCTACATCCAATGAACATGGTTTCACTGCCCCCCCCCCGCCCCCCCGGAAACCTCAGGCTTGATGAAAAAGGATGCTAATTCTAACTAAAAGTAGTACATGCAATCCCTGGGTTTCCAGTGATTCAATTTATAGCATGTCATACTTAGAAGCATGCTCCTAAGTCTCTCCATAAAGATTATTTATAATTAAAGAGTTAAATTCGTAATTTGGAAACTATTTGCTCCTATACCTGTAAACAAACCCACATGGCATAAGCAGTTCACTGGCACAGCGCCTTACACTGGGTGCTAGTCTCACTGTTTATACCATCACTCACACCCAGCATCACTTTTTTTTTTTTTTTTTTTTTGAGACAAAGTCTCAAACTATTGCCCGGAGTAGTGTCTTGGCATCATAGCTCACACCTCCAACTCTTGGGCTCAAGCCATCCTCTTGCCTCAGATTTTCTATTTTCAGTAGAGACAGGATCTTGCTTTTTGCTCAGGCTGGTCTCAAACTCATGAGCTCAAGCAATCCACCCACACAACATTTCTATTAGCCTAGCATTGATGCAACATTGATAAATGTTAACCTTTAATATTCTTGTTTGAAATTTCTTTTCTCTCCTATATAAACTTATTTTAATGAGTTTTTAAATATTGTTTGAATTAAAAGAGCACAATAATTTCTGTAACTTATCATTACACCACAGGGGTATTATTATTGGGGGGGTTGTTTTGGGTTTTTTTGAGACAAGAGTCTCACTTTGTTGCCCTTAGTAGAGTGCCATGGCATCATAGCTCACAGCAACCTCAAACTCTTGGGTTTGAGTGAAGCAATTCTCTTGACTCAGCCTCCCAAGTAGCTTTTGACTACAGGTGCCCGCCACAATGCCCAGTTATTTCTAGGGACAATGTCTCACTTTGGCTCAAGCTGATCTTGAACCTGCGAGCTCAGGCAATCCACCCACCTTGGCCTCCCAGAGTACTGTGGTTACAGGCGTGAGCCACCGTACCCAGCCACAGAGGTATTGTTATTGTATTATTATCACATGAGCCATTATCATATTCTTGTCATTATTACTGTATATGCGCTGTCCATCAGAGATCTGAGTTACATACAAATCTGACCTAAAATGTTATCAGCTATATTCATTTATCTCTACCTATACCTGTAATTCCAGGGACCTCCTGCATTCTCCTCAATACTCCTCTCCAGAGTGGCTCCAGATTTTTCCTGTAGGTAGAGGCTGGGGTAGAGGATTCCAGCTCTGCTAGAAACAAACTCATTCTACTGCCAAGAAAATCAACAAATTGGAAACCATGAGATTAACTGGTCCTATCTTTAACCTACTATTTCTGTCCTGTAGGATGGGATCAGAGCCACAATAAGGGGCTCACCATTCAGAAAGTTGCCTAGAGTTAAAAAATCCCTAGAAACATAAGGACCCAGAAAAAGTCACTCTGGATAGCCTGTAAGCCCCTGTGGAGTTACCAGAGGTAACTCTGATGTGGGAAAGGGGCATATAGCCTGGAGTTTCCCAAGAAGGGTGTAGATTCCCACTGTAGAGCAACCAACTTTGTATTCCTGCGTAAAAGAGAGGACACACATCCACGTCTACATACCATTGTTTCTGCCTCCTTTGGTTCTAGATTAAGTAAAAGAGATGGAAAACTTTTCCACTAGAAAACACCTACCTATGAAAGCAAGAAAAGCTTCTCTGCTCTCTTAAGTAGGAATACTCAGGAGGGTTATGTGGGCCCAGCTCCCTTAAGGTAGAATAGTAAGTAGCATAGCAATGTGTACAGGTAGACTGTGTGCCCAGAATGCCAGAGTTCACATTTCTAGCTTTTCCACTGAAGTTATATGGCAATAGAAAATGTACTTCTCCTGTGCCTCCATCTTCCAGTCCATGAAAATGGAGACAAATAATAGTTACCTAGCTCATAGGACTAAATGACTTCAGAAATCTAAGGCTCTTAGCACAGTGTTAATCACAGAGTGAAAGCTCAGTGTAAATTTGCTGTTTTTATATATTCTGCTCACATGACCATATGTGTCATTCTGTATAGGAATTCATCCTTATTTTGGCTGGTGAAAAATCCTTCACCTACGTGGCTTACTCTTGACTGATAATCTCAGTTTCAAATACTTATTGAAATGTCCTTGTTTATAGTGTTTTCAAGAATACTTTGTATAAAAATTTTTTATATAATTTAGGAGATTAATTCCTATTTTTATCCTAGGTAAACACAGCTAATAGTGAATGACTATTTTCTTTCTGTAGGACTGCATTGGGGAAATTAAGTGTAAATACTTAAAAACCTGATTAAGCTGTACCTTTTAAATTAATCTTTGAACGGTAGTTCAATTGAAAACTACATATTAATTTGTTTTCATTTTAAGGTTGACATTTGGCAGTCTGCCACAAATGGAAAAGCAGTACAAATTATTTACTAAATTCTGTTATTTACCAGCCTCTTTGCCTATTAAAATCCAATCAGCTTTAAATAACAGAATACCTCATAACAGTGACTACATAGTAAAACAAGAAAAACAGACTCGGCACCTGTAGTTCAGCAGCTAGGGTGCCAGCCACATACACTGGAGGTAGTGGGTTTGAATCCAGCCCAGGCCCACCAAATAACTACAACAAAAAAATAGCTGGATACCTGTAGTCCCAGCTACTTGGGAGGCTGAGGCAAGAGAATCCCTAAGCCCAAGAGTTTGAGGTTGCTGTGAGCTGTGTCACTACAGCACTCTACCCAGGGTGACAGCTTGAGACTCTTGTCTCAAAAAAAAAAAAAAAAGAAAAAGAAAAAGAAAAACATTTATCACACATCATATAATCCCTATAAGGGGGTGGTTCCTGGGCTGGCTCAAAAATCAACAATGTCTTCTAGGATCCAGACTTTCTTCCTTGCCATTTTCGGTGGACCAGCTTCTCGTAATGATTACAAATTGACTATCATTGCTTTGGACACCTCACGCTTTATGTACCAAGCAGGAAGAAAGAAATGGATGGGAAAAGATCCTTTTTTTCCAAGAGATTAACTCTCAATCAGGAAAGAAAATCTTTCTAGATTCTTCAATAGACTTTCTCTAATAGCTAATGATTAACATAGAGAAATGGAGTTAAAATGACTAAGACAAGTTATAACTTCTCCCATGGGACTGGAGTGAGAACTACAGAGAGGACCTCCCTTAACAGGAAGTAGGGATGTATGTTGGGTAGGAAACCAGAATTTCTGCAGCACCCTCCACACTGCCACTGCCTACTTCTGTACCATATCCAGTGAAGCACTTCCACTTCGTACTCAGGCCATACTTAGCTTCTTAATGCTTCCCAGATGCATTTTACACTGATTATACCATTCTTTATGCCTAAAATGTTCACCTTTCCTCCATATTCTTCATGGATGTTGCCTTATGCAGAAAATCTTTCCAATATCAGTTCCATAATTTCCTCTTACAATAATCAATAATCTAATCCTCTGCCTACCTCAGCCACTTATTTTGTGGTCATATCCAAGACTTGCCATTAATTGCATCTCTTCTACATTCTCTATTTCCTATGGCTAAAGGGCAGGTTAAGGTATCTTGCTCGCAAACCAATTCCCAATGTCTAAACTCAATTCACTTATGATGGCTAAGGAATAAATTCTCAAACCCCACGGTTTGTTTCACTGAACTGAAGGACAAAACTAAAAACTTCAATTCCTAGGCATTAACAACCACTAAAGAGTTCTTTCTATTTCCATCACTATCTTCACCTCCATACTTTTAGGGACTAGAATTCCAGAGATGCAATGTGACACTGCCATTTTCCCATTTTTCCTTTCTAAATAGTTTCTGTGAACTGATGTCTCTGAATTACTATAGAAAAATAAGAGATAGCTCTCTTGGCTATTTGAAAGGGGAGAATCCTTATGGTTGAAAGACAGCTGTCCAAATTTTTGGCATGGCACAGATATGAATCTCTGAGCCAAGACAAGCTAGCAGAAGAACCAAAACAGCTTCACATCTTTTTATCAGAGATTTTGCTTTATAAGGTGAAGACTAGGCATACTGAGGCAATTTTTCTCATTCTGCTCTATTTTATAACCCTTGGAAATTATGTCAAGATTCTGGAATTTAGTTTTTGAAGTTTTAGCATTATAATTTGGTTGTCAAAGTGTAGGTCTTTCAGTGAGAAGTTACAAGTACTACAGAAGGGTCCAGTAGCTAGATACCATTTTTAAAACAGAATTGTTACGTTTTTTAAAAGTCAATAAAAAATAATTTTAGACATCTCACAAAAAGCTAAGCCATCTTAGAATATTTTAAAAAGCATTCTCACTATTTTTGTATAAAAAAGTAAATAAATTAAGTGAGGGAAAATGTATTTAAACTGCTTTACACATATGCAAAAAAGGAACCATGACAAATGGGGAACAAAAATAAAAATATCCTTGGATAAAGTCCACGTGTAGAGATGATTCAGGATTTTATAAATAACTCCTATGCGGTAAAGCAAACATGCAATATTTATATATCATTCTCTGAAGAAAGGGTATATTTTATTAAACCTCAAGTTTCTCAGCATATTAATAATAAAATCTTGGCATATAGTGTCAAGAAGTCCAACTTTTGTGCCCAAAGAAAATGCAGATTATTTTAGGGTGAGTTTGCTTCTTTTTCATCTGATTCATCATCCATAACCTAAAACCAAAAAACAAAGAATATTTAAGAATAAAAGAATTAGATTCTGCCATTTTTCTGATTTTAATATTACTTGCTTAGCTGATACACTCTAACTCACAACAATGCGTGGCAATCTAGTAATAATAAATCAATCAACAGCCCTAAAGCACAAAGTTTGAATCATAACCTAATATACTAACAACATAAAAACAAGTTAAATATTTGCTAAATAACGAAAGCACAGGTGTCTTTCCTTGTCTTAAAAAAGGGTTCCAGCAGCAAAATCAGCTGGGCAGAGAAGATTATAAACAATTACGTGGTATTCTCTAACCGTAAGACTAATATAATTGGACTTTTTGTCTTTTCCCAAAAGCGGTTTAGTTATGTAAATATATTCTATAGCAAGCAAACTGTTATTATAAAAAACATTTATTTTTATACAAACGAATCCCTAAAAAATGTAAAGTAACAAACTACCATATTAGCAACTACTTACTTTGGTCTTATTCAGGTAAAAGATCATTTTAAATCTTAGAAAAATGTGAAGACTTTCAATTTAAAAAAATACTAATGAATACTTTAAGAAAAAATGAAAAGATAAGTATCAAGATACTAAAGACTAACTCCTTTGGAGAGGAAAAAAAAGAGTTATATAAACCTAAGAATTTTTTTTTTCCTCACCACACCTACTACAATTAAATTTATAATCTCAAGATTGATTCTTCACCACACCCTGGACAAGGGAATAAAAATGTTGCCTTTGTTAAGCTATCAAAGTGTCAACATACCTAAAGTTAAAAAGCAATTTCTTTAAAAGGCACATAGAAGATAATGTAAGAAAAATATGTTTTAAAAAACCTAGTTGATCTGAGACAAATGGAAAAAAATTATTTCATAGTATATCTTCTGGTTGAGCAAAAATGGGTATTACTTTCAAGGAATTAATACTTTATATCCAATCTCAGCCAACACCCAATCCAAATAATTTAATTTAGAAAAATATTCCCAAGTACTTATTTAATACAAAGTACATATAAGACATTTGTAAGACACAGGGCTTGGATAGGGTGGCTCACGCCTGTAATCCCAGTACTTAGAAGGCTGAGGCAGGTGGATTGCCTGAGCTCACGAGTTTGAGACCAGCCTGAGCTAGAGAGAGGCCCCATCTCTAAAAAACTAGCCAGGGATTGTGGTGGGTACCTGTAGTCCCAGTTACTTGGGAGGCTGAAGCAAGAGAATCGCTTAAGCCCAAGAGTTTGAGGTTGCTGTGAGCTATGACGCCATGGCACTGTACCAAGGGTGAGACTCTGTCTCAAAAAAAAAAAAAAAAAAAAAAAGACACAGGGCTAGTGGTTACAGAGTAATACAAAGATCTATACATGATTTCAAGTCTCTTAGAGAACTTCTGCATAAACATAAAGCAAAACAGACACACTGAAAGAAATTTTGGACCTAAGAAGAGCTTAATGCCAAGTGGAGAATTGATAAGAACTTCAAGGATGAATTTTAATACTTACCCAAAGATGAGTGACTCTCAAAGCAGTGATTAAGGGCACAGAATTACCAAAGAAGTATTTTCAATTTTCTAATTTCCACACATTCTTCCCTTCCTTAATAATCTCTCTTACTGAGGCTAGGCCCCTTGGTTGAGAATCACTGCACTGAGAGTCACCATTACCGCTGAGAGGATGCTGTGTTATATTCCTTAGGTATGTTGGCAGAAAAAAATGTTGGTATCATGCTACAAAGCCCTAGAACCCTCCCTACTCAGTATTCTGTCTTACTATACTACATACAACAAAATATTATTTCTCAACAAGCTTCTTGCCTATATGGTTAAGAACAAGAAGTGGATAAATGTAAGAACAAAAAGTAGATAAATATACTGTAGTGGAGCTCTTCCACTAAAGACTTTTACTTTATTTTATTTATTTATTGACAGAGTCTCACTCTGTTGCCCAGAGTAGAGTGTCATGGCATGATAGCTCACAGCAACCTCAAACACTTGGGCTCAAGCAATCCCCTTGCCTCAGCCTCCCAAGCAGCTGGGACTACCACAACATCTGGCTATTTTAGAGATGCGGTCTTGCTCTTGCTCAAGTTGGTCTCAGAATCCTAAGTTCAAGCAATCCACTCATCTTGGCTTTCCAGAGTGCTAAGATCACAGGCATGAGCCACCGTATCTGGCCTTAAAGACTTTTAGATTTCATCTATGCCCTATGAATTCGTAGCATAACAGGTGTACGGCACAGCAGATAGGAGAACCAGTTGAATAGAAGCATATTCAACTGGAACCTATACCCCATGAATTGATGGCATAATAGGCATATAGCAAGCTTTGTCACATTCAATGGAAAGGCCTTTCCCTGAGCTGCTGGAACATTTTCCCTATGAACTCATGGCATAATAGGTATTAAAAATAAAAGGCTACTATAAAAAATATAAATACATTTAATCTATAAAAATTGCATGTTTTGAATCCCCTTTTCATAATTTTTGTACAATCAGAGCAATGGTATAACCTCTGAGTCTCAGTTTCCTTATATACAAAATGGGAATTACTCAGTGCACCGTATTATTAGAAAACTAAATGAGGTAATTATTTGCAAAAATGCCTGGCAAGTAGTAGGTTCTCTTAACATAAAAGTTCTAAAATAAGGAGATTTCAAGTCTAATAAAAATTACAACATAAAGATCTAGACTTTCAAGAAAAAATTAGGTCATGAACTTCTTTTCTATTCAAATATTTACCTTAATATTAAACCTAAACTGTCATATAGTAATACTGGCATACCTGTTCTACACCTTCTACCTCTGGAATATAAAACTGCAGCATGTTCTGAATTCCATTTTTCAGAGTAATGATTGAACTGGGGCAGCTGGTACAAGAACCTTGGAGTTTCAGCTGTACAATGCCATCTTCAAAGCCTTTATAGATTACATCTCCTCCATCTTCCAGCACAGTTGGCCTGTGGTCACAGAATATTTATATTTTTTAAAATAGAAGTTTCCATTGAAAAAATTTAATGCAGCTAAGAGCTTAAATCTTGTATTTATAAAATCTACAAAGTTAGAGTTACTTTTATAATAGAGAATAATAACTGTGCCTAAGGTTTATTCGTAATTTTAATTTTTTTAACTTTCAGAATGTAAGATGCCAAAATTCATTCAAATATTCACTTTACTAATTACAACATTCTCTTTTGCTTTTTAACAACCTTTTAAAGCCTGCAAGACTTCAAATTTCTGTGATTACTCTTACTGTAATCACAGTAACAATTACTGTGATTACTCTTGTGCCCAGGAGTTCCACAAAGACTACACTGCCAAACAAGCTGAATTCACAAGCAGAATCCCTTTATTGAAGACCCAACGGGTGACTGCCTCAGTGTCCCAACATGAGGTTTCTAAGAGCAGCCCTGAGTCCTTAAGGGGTTGGGTTTTTAAGGCTTGGCCTGCATCCTGGTTGGCACGCAGGCTGTTCAGGTGTATCCAGGTAGGGTAGCAACCAAGCATTGTATAGAAGCAGAATTTTGCGGTTAGCCATATGTCATATATTTTTGTTTTAATATATTCCCCCATACATCTTAGTTTCTATACTTTCCCCCATACATCTTAGTCTCAGTATTTTTCCTACCTGGTATTATTTAAATGTCAGTCTGGGGATAGTTTTTGCCTCCCAGTTCATTTCCTAGGGAGTTAGCTAAACAAGAAACTGGGAGTGAACTAGAAGCAAGAAATCAATTAGTACTTTCCCATTTATCTTGGGGATGAACTAGACTTATTTCTTTTTTTGAAAGCTTGCAGTCTGGAAATTTGCCAGGAGTTAGGTGATATTTTTCCATCATAGACTAGGCCTAACAATTACCTCAGATCTACTGATTCACTCTTTTTGTGAAAGTAGAGGAAGAGTGACAAGTGGTGGCTTCTTTTTATTTAGGTAAATTTTTCATTGAAATATAACACTAATACATTAATAGAAAAATGCATAAATCATATATGTACAATTAATTTTTACAAAGTGAACATACATTTGTCACTACCACTCAGACCAAGAAACAGAACACCAGCAACCCAGAGGTCCTCTTTGTGTTTCCTTCTAATCACTCCCCCCAGCTCAACATAACTACTATCCTAATTTCTATCACCATTGATTGTCTGTTTTTGAACCTTTATTATTTATAAATATAAATTCTAGGCCGGGTGTGGTGGCTCACACCTGTAGTCCCAGCGCTGTGGGAGGCCGAGGCGGGTGGATTGTCTGAGCTCTGAGGTTCGAGACCAGTATGAGCAGCAGTGAGCCAGAGTAAGACCCCGTCTCTACTAACAACATCAAAAACAGCCGGACGTTGTGGTGGGCGTCTGTAATCCCAGTGACTGGGGAGGCAATGGGAAAGAGCACCACCAGAGGAAGAAGAAAATAAACAACAACAAAAACAAAAAAGTACTTCAAAACGAAGAACAAACAAGCAAGTTGAAATTAAAAATTAAAAAAAAAATTCTACTTAGAAATCATATAGAATTTCTTTTGTATTTAGCTTCTGTTTTTCTTTTTCTTTTTTTTTTTTTTTTTTTGACAGAGTCTCACTATATCGCCGTCAGTAGAGTCCCATGGCATCACAGCTCATAGCAGCCTCAAACTCTTGGGCTTAAGCAATTCTCTTGCCTCAGCCTTCCAAGTAGCTGGGACTACAGGTGCCCACCACAACACCTGGCTATTTTTTTGTTGTAGTTTTCATTGTCAAACCCCAGGCCAGGTTTGAACCTGGTGTATGTGGCCGGCAACCTAGCCACTGAAGCTACAGGTGCCAAGCCATGTATCTGGCTTTTTTTGCTCTTCATGAAATTCATCTGGGATGTTGACTGTAGTACTATTTGATAGTTTAATCACATTACAGCATAGCATTCCATTAAGTAAATATGCCAAAATTTACTTACACATTTTATTGTCAATGGACATTTGTGTTAATACTAGCTTTTGGCTTTAACAAATAATGCAGGTACAAAGATTCTTATATTATTTCTTTGGTATACATATATTTACTACTAGAAAATGCTTGAGAGTGAAATTAATGGATCAACAATATGAATACATTCAGATTTAATAGATAATGTCAAATAATTGTCCAAAGTTAAATTCCCACTAGCAGCATATACATTGAGAGTTCCTATTATTCCACATCTTCACCAACAACTGGTGTTGTCAACCTTAATGGTTTAAACCATTCAAGTGGATTTATATTAATAATTGTGGCTTAAATTGAATATTCAAAATGCTAATGAGTTTAAGCACTTTTCTCTTACGTTCAGTGACTATGTTATTGTCTTTTGTGGAGTGCCTGCATTAGTCTCTATATGATTGTTTATATGACATGTGCACTATAAATACCTTCTACTCTGTTTTGCTTTTTCACCGTAAATGGTGTCTTTTGATGAAGAGATGTCTTCAAAGAGAAAGTCGTAATTTTACTGTAGTACAATTTGTATGTATTTGCCCTGATTTTGTTTTGTGTCCTATGGTTAAAAAAAAAAAAAAAAACTTGCTTACACAGAGGTTATACGGATATTCTCCTACTTAAAATTTCCTTCATTTATTGATCCATAGGTCTTTTTGAAGAGCACTGCTGGGTGGGTGTGGAGGCTCACCCCTGTAATCCTAGTACCCTGGGAGGCCTGAGCTCAGTTCAAGACCAACCTGAGCAAGCACAAGACCCTGTCTCTACTAAAAACAGAAAAACTTGCTGGGCATTGTGGTGGGTGCCGACAGTCCCAGCTACTTGGGAAGCTGAGGCATGAGGACTGCTTGAACCCAAGAGTGTAAGGTTACTCTGAGCTAGCCAGGGCACACTACCCAGTGTGATAGAGTGAGACTCTGTCTCCAAAAACAAAAACAAAAAACAAGCATTTTCTTAGTGTCCAAACATATATTTTAGAGTTATCTAGTTACTTTTTAGTAAATATGTCTAGCTTAATCCCAGTGTAGTCAGAGAGCCATGTTCTCAATAATTTCAATATTTTAAATCTGTTAAGGATTACTTGATGATCTAGCCTACAGTCTCTTTTAGTTCGAGTTTCAGGTACTTGAAAAGAAAAAATACAACAGAACCTCTGTAAGTTAACCACCGAAGGGACTATACCAAACTGGTCAACACATGGAGGTGGCTGACATAAGGAACCAAGCCTACTGTACTGACATGTACATGCACACACATTCGCTCACTCACACACAAGCACATACACGCGCTCATTTTCACACACACCCACACACACGCACACACACTCACACACATACATGTAAAAAAACAAACCCAGTATTTTTCATCAATACAATCTACAACAAACAAAACTCAGAATTATTTTACAATGCTTCCTTCCTTAGAAAGATGACCATCTTGGATATATATATATATTTCAGTGGTTTACTGTTGACTTATTTTTAAATATATTAAGTGTTACTACACACAACTACATCCTGTATTTAACAGCCTTTCTTTTATTTACCTTCAAGGATCTCCCTCCACCCACCAAAAGAGTTTCAGGCTGGCAGGCAAATGGGTGCCTTACTTTCTGTGAAATTGAATGCGATAGTTCTAAACACTGGCCAGAAAATGTCTGATTACCATTTCAACACATGGGAACAATTACATTGATGCCTAAATTGCCATTTTCTGCAAAAAGCTGTGCAATACTGGTGTCCACAACTAGGCAGTCACTATTCATAATGGCTGTCGCAATTCCCTCTTGAATAGACTGAGGAGTTGCTTCTCAAGTCAATTGCCGTCTATGACCATTTAGCTCAAGACGATAAGCAAAATTTTCAGCTTGCTTGTGTGTTCCTATCGCTGTACAATTGCGAAGAACTGCTGGTGACCATCATATTTTTCTTGTTTCTCCAAGACTAACATGAAGTGAAAGCCAAAACAGGATAGCATAATCACCCAGTCAACACCACCAGGAAGATTAATGTCTGTAGCAAGGAAAACTGTATCTTCCTCCTGCAGGGTGGTAATGGACTTATGCTGGTACATCAGATGGGGCATGACGACATCCAGACAGCCTTGCCATTTACACAAAGCACCAGGACACAGACAGGAATAAGGCCTAAACTCACAGAGCTCTTCGTGGTCTGCTTTTTTCCGTGGGCAGCAGAGTTATTTCACATCCAGAAGAGGCATATTTACAAGGGAAAAGTACTAAATTGGCCACTTTCTCCATAGCTAAGTTGCAAATGGACCCCAATGGGCCCCAGTACGTTGGACAACACGTGGGTGACAGTTGGTCCAAACAAGATGGCCACTCTGACATTGAAGAATGGGTGACACATAGTTAAAGCAGACTGGACACTCAAAAAGACTCACCAACTCATTGTGAGGGCAGGTAGGGCAGGCACCCTGGGATGGTGGACATTGTGAGGGACCAGCTGGTAATGCCGTGGCAGTCCGATCACTCATTTCTTACAAACTAGTAGATTCTTTCAAACCTCAGGGGTGCCTAGGACAGAGTTCCCAGAAGATGCCTGCTAGTCTTGGTCTCTGAGTGCTGGAGCCTCGTTAGCAGCTACCCAGAAGCAGCCCTGCCTCTGCGATGTTTGTCCTGCCCTTTTTTTTTTTTTTTTGCAGTTTTTGGCCAGGGCCAGGTTTGAACCCGCCACCTCTGGTATATGGGGCCAGCAACCTACTCCTTGATCCATAGGCACTGCCCAATCCAGCCTCTCTTGGTGCTTTGTGCCTGCTGTCCTCTAGAAGAGCTGAAATTAACTGACATTCTCTTCTTTTGTAGTCTCTGCAATTGTGTCATGCTCACTTACGTTTCTCCATTTCATCAGCTGCTTCAAGCACTCTGACGTTGGTCTGTACTTCAGTCACTATTGCTTGGAAAATTGCTTCTGTGTCAGGTTCATTACAGGTTGCCACCTCATCATCTATTGCAACAAAACCTTGAAAATATACTCCTTCAAATTCTGCCACGGAAGATGGACTGTCTCATGGGCCCAAAATATAGTGCTCTTGGGTTGTGACAAATCAAACTTTCTTGGAACACTTCTGTATTGTTTCTGACTGAACTTTATCCCAAGCAGAACTGATCCAGAAGACAGCATCCAGAGTATTAACTGATGCAGTGGATGAAGTTGCTTCCACAGGGAGACCACAGCTTTGTGTTTTGGTAATGACCTATTTGGGCTCAGTAATTCGTTTTAAATGTTTTGATGATGTCTTGTCAAGACACTGGATTTTTGAGGTGTTGGGAAGCAGAAACTTTGCTGCCATGTTTGTGAAATGATTCACCTGCGAGTGGCCAGCACAATTGTTTACTATCAGCACAATAGACCATTTCTTCTTCATTTCTTGGTGGATTCCCTTTACCCACTCCTGAAATAAGGCACAAGTTATCCACACACATTTGTTTGATCTCCAAGTAATGGGGAGTTCTTTGGGCTTCAGGTTCTTAAACGTGTATGGCTTTGCTAATCACCAAGGGCTTTAGTATCTCTTCCAATGAAGAGCAAAGCAGAACTGTGAAACATTCTTTGAAAAGTTTTCTACTCTTATATTTGTCACCCTCCATGACAAGGCAATACCTTGACAAAGTCTACACTCTACAACATTAAAGATGTCATCATCTTTGGAGCTCCTTATAAAATCTGGGAACTTTTTAATGAACTCTTCCACAACTTCTACTAGAACTTTCATTAGATTCCCCACACAAGATTGGCCTCTGGGAGGCCAGGCATGGTGGCTCATGCCTGTAATCCTAGCACTCTGGGAGGCCGAGGTGGGTTTTGAGCTTACGAGTTCAAAATCAGCCTGACAAAAACGAGACCATCTCTACGAAAAACAGAAAAACTGAGGCTCCTTTGAGCCCAAGTTGAAGGCTGCTATGAGCTATGACGCCACGGCACTCTACCCAGGGTAACAGCTTGAGACTCTATCCCAACAACAACAACAACAAAAGAATTCTGGAGATCTGTGTCATAGTTTAAATTTCTCAAGCCAACCACTAGATACTTGGAAATCTGCCACCCTGAATTCCTGTGCACATTTTTTAGCAACACTGAAAGATTCGAGCACTGACTGCCCTCATTTGAGAGCTTAACATGGCTTAATTGACTTCATCGAGGAAAGTTTTCCTACTTTTCCCCCGTAGGTCTCTGCTTCTTACCATATCTCTCAAGTACTCATGTTTATATTTTTGGATGTTGCTAACCGTGGTCTTGCTATTACCAGAATGTTCGATCATCTTTCTTTGGCTGCTGCCTTCCAAAAAATGTAAATCAACCTTTTCCTTCAATAGCAGCTCTTTGAGTTCCTCCCTTTGGCCACCATGTCTTGATTAACTGTAAAATGTTTCAGTAATTGTAGGAAGTACCTACATTTCAGACCAGTCCTTCACGTTGAAAAAATCTTCAAGAACAAGTGATAAACAATAGGAATTTAGGCCTAATCTAACATATGGTAATAATAAAACATGAAAAAAGGACTTATACTAAAAAAAAGTAATACAACTAAAAGGCAAAGACCACACTGCCTACCAATTAGAGTTGACTGGACTCAAATGGTCACATTATAAAAAATAAATTAATATTGTGATTCACAGTCCAAGTGGATACAACTTATAGAGGTGGTCAATATACAGAAGTCAGTCTTCCATTGAGTACATGTGGTGCATGTCTGGTCTAGGTCAACTGAAAAAGGTGGTTAATGTAGGGAGGTGGTCAACTATGAAGTTTCTATTGTATTTTGTTGGGGCTTTTTTTTTTGAGACAGAGTCTCACTTTTCCCCCTGGGTAGAGTGCCATAGCATTATAGCTCATAGCAACCTCAAACTCTTGGGCTCAAGCCATCCTCTTGCCTCAGCCTCCTAAGTAGCTGGGACTATAGGCACCCTCCACAACATTTAGCTATTTTCAAAGATGGGGTCTTCTCTTGCTCAGGCAATCCACCTGACTTAGACTGCTAGGATTACAGGCATGAACCACTGAGCCAGGCCTGGTCCTAATGTATTTTAATTGACAAATAAAAATTGTATATATTTATCATATGCAACACAATGTCTTGAAATATTTATTCACTGTGAAATGGCTAAATTGGAAGAACAATTAAAATTTACTCTCGCTCAATCACAACTGTAATCCTAGCATTCTGGGAGGCCAAGGTGGGTAAGCTCACAAGTTTGAGACCAGCCTGAGCCAGAGCAAGACCTCATCTCTTTTTCTTTTGAGAAAAGAGTCTCGCTTTGTCACCATCAGTAGAGTGCCATGGCATCATAACTCATAGCAACCTCAAATTCTTGGGCTCAAGTGATTCTCTTGCCTCAGTCTACCAAGTAGCTGGGACTACAGGCACCTACCACAACACTTGGCTTTTTATTTTTTAGAGACGGGGTCTCGCTCTTGCTCAGGCTGGTCTCAAACCAGTGAGCTCAGGAAATCCACCCACCTCGGCCTCTCAGAGTGCTAGTATTACAGGAGTGAGCCACCATGCCCAGCCAAGACCCCCGTCTCTAAAAATAGCCAGGTGTTGTGGTGGGCACCTATAGTACTGGCTACTTGGGAGGCTGAGGCAAGAGAATTGTTTAAGCCTGAGAGTTTGAGGTTGCTGTGAGTTGTAATGCCATGACACTCTACTGAGGGTGACAAAGACTCCATTTAAAAAAAAAAAAAATCTACTTTCTCAGCAATTTTCAATTTTCATTAACTTGTACTTATTTTGAAACTCCACTACACATATAATAATCTCACAGACGACTAAAAGAATATTGCTATAATGAGGCCAGAACTTTGGAGGCTTAGGTAGGAGGACTACTTGAGGCCAGTATATACTTTGAGACAAGCCTACACAAAAACACGACCCCATCTCTACAAAAAAACCCAGAAAAATTAGCCAGGCATGGTGGTGCATACCTACAGACCAAACTACTCAGAGGGCTGAACCACAAGAATCACTTGACCCCATGGGCATGAGGTTGCAGAGAGCTATGATGACACCACTGCACTCTAACCTGGATGACAAGGACAGTCTCTGTCTTTAAAAAAAAAAAAAAAAAAAAAAAAAAAAAAAAAAAAAAAAAAAAAAAAAAAAAAAA